>OZ022247.1:24770779-24841829 GCA_963978895.1 Erpobdella octoculata | reverse complement strand
AGCAAATGCACAATTATTGTAAATGCAATAATTTTCCTATTATATTTTTCTGTTGCTGTTTGCCCTGCGTGCTATCTTGGCTGGAGTTTGTCTTCCATCTGGAACAATGTATACCTCAATTATATGGAATTATTTCTTTTATTTCATTATTCTCTATTAAGTGGTATTATATTTTTTTTAAACTGTTTTTATTTTATATACATTCATTTTGAAGGTCGAAAAGATATAATTTTTTCTGAGCATTGCATCGAATACCTTTAAAAAACCCTCTTGGAACAATACCTTTAAAAAACCCTCTTGGAACAATACCTTTAAAAAACCCTCTTGGAACAATACCTTTAAAAAACCCTCTTGCATCGAATACCTTTAAAAAACCCTCTTGGAACAATGGCTGTCTGATTGTTAGTCTCTGAAGCATTTTCATTCTATCACAAAAACCCACCAAGTCTTTATATTTCTGTTTATGGCAGTTTATGAAAGCTTGTAAAAATGGTATATATATATATATATATATATATTATTTATTTATTTATTTATTTATTAATTTATTTATATATGAACAGGCGAATATGAATCATGGACACTTTCTCTTTTTTTTATAATTACTAAAAAAAACTAGTTTTAATCAATAAAGTTATGAAAATAAAATGTTATTTTCGGTTAAATTTATGTTGACTTCGTTCAGAGTTGGAATGTCAGAATGAAGCTCTGGGAATGGAATCGGGTCTTATACTGGATTCTTCCATCACGGCAAGTTCTTCTCATGATGTTAAATCAGTTGGTCCTCAAAACTCCAGGTGAGTACATGTCATCATCATCATCATCGTCATCATCATCGTCGTCGTCATCGTCATTGTCGTCGTCGTCGTCATCGTCATTGTCGTCGTCATCGTCATTGTCGTCGTTGTCGTCGTCATCGTCATCGTCATCATCATCGTTAACATCATCATCGTTAACATCATCTTCCCCTTTGTTTAGTAAAGGATGAAAAAGAGAGAGAGAGGGAGAGAGAAAAAAAGAGAGTCTAAGAGAGAGTGAGAGAGAGAGAGAGTTAAAGAATGAATGAGAGAGAACAATTCGATGTGCGAAATAATTAAAACTTAATTTCAAACTGATAATAATAAATGAATAAATTTTAACGTAAAGTTTGAATTAATTAATTAATTCGTTTTCTTAAACTGTGAGTAAATAATTTTTTAGTTTATGACGCCATTTAGCATTCAGTTTGAAGTCAGCGATTGTTTACTGTTTATTTGGTCCTGAAAAGCTTTCAAAAGTTTTATTAAGACAAAGAAAGAACTGAATTGTAATTTTATTTATTTATTTATAATCAATATATTAAGCGATAAACTAATTATAAATTCCATCAAATAAAAAACATGGCTGGATATCTGGAAGTTTTCCTTCTTGGCTCTTTAACAGTTTTGTCCAAGTTTACTCCAGCGGTTTCAGATTGCGAGATTACAGGCGACAAAATAACATGCAGTGGCTCTGGAAGCGTAATTTCTTCAAATACAAATTGGACTTTTATTAAGCATTTCGAAGTTAAAAATCTTGAAACTGGAGAATTCATTATCAAATCAGAACACTTGAGAGAACTTGAAAGTTTCACAATCTCGTCGTGTTCCATGAACAATATCAATGCACTTGCGGGTTATAAAATGAAACAAATTAAAGCACTCAGAATACAAGATAGTACTTTCCAAATAATTATTTTAAGACATTTGAAGTGCAGGTCGATTTCCATATCAAATGTTATTTTTCGTCAATTAAATCTTATCGATTTTTATGACACCGAAGCTGACAACGTGACTTTGGAAAATGAGGAATTCAATAATGTTGGAGTAATGGCGTTTATGAATTCTGAAATCAGTCGCATAGAAATTAGAAATTCAACTGGTCTGACGGCTCTTCATATAATAAATGATAATCCTCAAAATATTTCAGTCATCTTGAAAGATTTGAATCCACTGATCTCATTGAAGTTCGAGGTTTATTTCGAACTTTCGTGAAATTTTGAATTTCGTACTTTAACTATAAATATAATATTTTTAAAACTTTTTCAGATACAAGCAAACTTTCGTATGGATGAGTTGAGACTTGAAAATGCTGTTTCATCTTTTGACTTCCTCAAGAACAAATTTATAAAGGTTAAATCGCTCACCATCTCCAAATTGTTTCAAAAGGATTGGAATTTTTCTGATTTCAAACAATTGAAAAAGAATTTAATAAAATTAAGTCTCACAAATAACAATATAAAAGAAATTACTGCAAAATTCGGTTTGAAGGATTTCAGGCATCTGAAAGAACTGGACTTGAGTTCTAACCAGATCAAAACTCTGTCAAATCTTGCAGACATACTACCTTCAGGACTTTCTTTTATCGATCTATCTAACAATCCCCTCAAATGCAACTGTTCTTGGCTTGAAACTACAAAACAGAGTTTTCCTCAGCTAACCATTTCAAATACTATTTGTGAAACAAATTCAAAAGATAAAGTTTTGTTGACTGATTACCTTAACCGTTTTTGTTCTATATCGGCTGTGTCTGGAACTTCAGAACAATTTATTACAGTTCTGAATTTTACTGCGTCGATGACAGAAGACAAGACATTGGTTATAACATGCCTGGTACGTGGAAATCCTTCTCCGGATATCTTCATCTGCTGTCCAAGACGTCAAAACCCACGCTTCAAGAGACCACAACATAAAGATATCTCTTTGGCGTCATTTACGATCAAAGAACCAGAACCTGAAGATGCAGGACTCTATGTTTGCATTGCAATCAATAAAATTGGAGCTGACCAAGCTAATCTGATAATTGATTCCATTTCAACCTCTTCCATGTTAAAGAGTACTTTCAAACTTTACTTAAACTGCATCATATCTGTTTTTCATATTTTATATTTTATGTATTAATTTTATCGTATTTATATTATTTTAACAATTAAAAAAAAGCAAACTCAAATAAACAAAAATATCGAAAAACTCAAATCAGTTTGATGTTCTAATTCTACAACATAAAATTTACTATTTTAGCAGTGAAAGCAAAAGTGAAGAAAAGGAACAAAAACAGTGGGGAGTTTACAAGGTTGAGAAGTGCAAATAAAATTCAGTGAAGTAAAAAAAAAATTACAAAAACAGTATTAACATTTTGCTTTTCCTCACATTTTGCTTCTTCACATTTTTTTGTGATGATGATGGTGATGATAATTCCGCTTAAAATTCCAATGAAATAGCTAATAAAGACAACGACGATTAACTATATTGAAAGAAATTAGTAAATTATAATTGTAAATAAATATTAAATTGTTCTTCGAAAATAAATTTTTTAAGTAATTTTTCTATGTCTAAATATGTTAAAATATTTAGTTTGTGACGTCATCTGGTATTTAAAGTTAACTGTTTTCCTGTCCTGTTTAGCATTCGAAAGATTTACTAATTTAAAAAACAAATTTTTTTATATTTATTTATGATGAATTTAATACGCAATAAACTAATTATAAATTCCATCTAATAAAAAACATGGCTAGATATCTGGAAGTTTTCCTTCTTTGCTCTTTAACAGTTTTGTCCAAGTTAACTCCAGCGTTTTTAGATTGCGAGATTAAAGGCGACAAAATAACATGCAGTGGCTCTGAAAGTGCTCCTTCATATACAAATTTGACGTCTATTAAGCATTTCGAAGTTAAAAACTTTGAAAAGGGAGGATCTTTCGCATCAGAAAACTTGAAAAAACTTGAAAGTTTCACAATGTCATCGAGTTCCATGACAAACTTAGATGTACATTTTAATTTTACAACTGAACAAATTAAAGCATTCAGAATACAAGATAGTACTTTCGAAGAAATTACTTTAATAGAGCTTATCTGCAAGTCGATTTTCCTGACTAATGTTACTCTTTATCAAGTCAATTTTTATCACACCGAAGCTGACAACTTGACTTTGGAAAATATGGAATTTATAGATAACAATGGAACAATGGAGTTTATAAATTCTAAAATCAATCGCATAGAAATAAGAAATTTGACTAATATAATTGGAATTTATATAAAAAGTAATAATCCTCAAAATATTTCAGTCATCTTGAAAGATTTGAATCCACTGGTCTCTTTGAAGTTCGAGGTTTATTTTGAACTTTTATGAATTATTGAATTTCATATTTTGAATTAAAATTTAATTTTTTTTTTTAACTTTTGCAGATACAAGAAAACTTTCACATGGATGAGTTGAGACTTGAAAATGCTGTCTCATCTTTTGATTTCCTCAAGAACAAATTTATAATAGTTAAATCGCTCACTATTTCCAAACAGTTTCAACAGGATTGGAATTTTTCTGATTTTAAACAATTGCAGGAGCATTTAATAAAATTAAGTCTCACAAATAATAACATAAGAGAAATTACTGCAAAGTTCGGTTTGAAGGATTTCAAGTTATTGAAAGAACTGGACTTGAGTTCTAACCAGATCAAAACTGTGCCAATTCTTGCAGACATACTACCTTCAGGACTTTCTTTTATCGATCTATCTAACAATCCCCTCAAATGCAACTGTTCTTGGCTTAAAACTACAAGGAAGAGTCTTCCTCGGCTAACCATCTCAAATACAACTAGTTGTGTTAACGTATTTGAAGTTAAAGTCTTATTAACTCATTTATGGGAATAGACTTGTTCCGTATCAAAGCGTTTCATTAAAATTCTCAATTTTACTTCGAGGATAACAGACAGCAAAGCTCTGGTGCTGAACTGCTTGGCTTATGGAAATCCACCTCCCGACATTTTCATCTGCTGTCCGAGACATCTTAACCATCACTTCGTAAGACCAAAACAAAAAAAGTTATTCTCAGCTACTTACACAATCCCAGAAGCAAAACAAACAGACAGCACACGCTATGTCTGCCTGTCCGTCAATGACATGGGAATTACCCAGGCTGAACTCATGGCTGATCCAGTTTCGAATTCTTCCCCGTTAGGAAATGCTTTCAGCAGAATTGACATCAGTTGCATCGTATTTGTTGCTCATATTTTGTATTTTATGTAATAAATTATTATACACGATATATTTATTGTTTACATTAATACATATTTTCAACGGGGAGTGATCGAAAGAAATAAAGTTAGATACTTAAATAAATAGAGATATGGAAAAGAGAAGGAAAGAAATACTTAGAGAGAGAGAGACAGAGACAGAGAGAGTGAGAGAGAGAAAGAAAAAGAGAGAGTGGGAGAGAAAAAGATAAAGAAAGAAAAAAGAAAAAAGAAAGAGGGAGAGAGAGAGAGAGAAAGACAGTTGAGAAAAGAAAAAAGGAGATGAAGATGAAGATGAAGAAGGAGAAAGTGAGAGAGAGAGAGAGGGAGAGAGAGAGAGAGAGAGAGAGAGAGAGAGAGAGAGAGAGAGAGAGAGAGAGAGAGAGAGAGAGAGAGAGAGAGAGAGAGAGAGAGAGAGAGAGAGAGAGAGAGAGAGAGAGAGAGAGAGAGAGAGAGGGAGAGAGAGAGAGAGAGAGAGAGAGAGAGAGAGAGAGAGAGAGAGGGAGAGAGAGAGAGAGAGAGAGAGAGAGAGAGAGAGAGAGAGAGAGAGGAGCTAAGTAAGGTGAACGAAACACGACAAATTATCTGTGAAAACTTAAATCGGAGTTATATTGAGCAATCAAATTAACACATTCTCACAATAATGGTGGTAGTTGATGACGTTGATAATGATGATGATGATGATGACGTTGATGATGATGATGATGGTGATGATGATGAGAATCTTAAAACAAGCTTTAGCAAATTTGAAAAATTGCTATCAATTTAGAAATTTTCCATCGAGAGAAAGAGAACAAGAAAAGACAGAGAAAAGAGAGAAAGAAAAAAGTGAAAGAAAGAGAGAGAAAGTGAGAGAGCTAGGAGAAAGAGAGAGAAAGTGAGAGAGCTAGGAGAAAGAGAGAGGGATAAAAAACAGATAAAAACTATATCGATATAAAAATTAACATATTCGAATAATAAATTTATTAAAAATTATAAGACTTTAAAAAATTTATTTTTTCTTTACTCGTAATTTAGTTAATTAAATATTTAGGTCAGAAAATATGACGTAATTCAGCATTTAGCGAAACGTCGAAACTTTTATTAACACAAAGAACTATTTATAAATTCCATCTAATAAAAAACATGGCTGGATATCTGGAAGTTTTCCTCTTTTGCTCTTTAACAGTTTTGTCCAAGTTAACTCCAGCGGTTTCAGAATGCAAGATTACAGGCGACAAAATAACATGCAGTGGCTCTAATAATTCAATTTCTTCAGATACCGATCGGGCATCTATTAAGCATCTCGAAGTTAAAAATCTTGAAAATGGAAAATTCATCAAGTTAGGACGCTTGAAAGAACTTGAAAGTCTCACAATCTCGTCGTGTTCCATGAACAAAATTAATGTACATAGGGATTATAAAATTAAAAAAATTGAAGCACTCAGAATACAAGACAGTAGTTTCGAAGAAATTAGTTTAAGACATTTGATATGCGAGTCAATTTTCATAACAAATGTAACTTTAGCTCAAATCAGTTTTGAAAACATCATAGCTGACAATGTGACTTTGGAAAATGTTGAATCAAAAAATAATGTAACAATGGAGTTTTTTGATTTCAAAATCAATCACATAGAAATAAGAAATTCTACTGGTTTGATGGAAATGTATATAAAAAGTAATAATTCTAAAACTTTTTCAGTCATCTTGAAAGATTTGAATCCACTGATCTCTTTGAAGTTCGAGGTTTATTTTGAACTTTCGTGAAATTTTGAATTTCGTACTTTAACTATAAATATAATATTTTTAAAACTTTTTCAGATACAAGAAAACTTTCGTATGGATGAGTTGAGACTTGAAAATGCTGTTTCATCTTTTGATTTCCTCAAGAACGAACATATAATAGTTAAATCGCTCACCATTTCCAAACAGTTTCGCCAAGATTGGAAATTTTCTGATTTTAAACAATTGAAGGAGCGTTTAATAAAATTAAGTCTAACAAATAACAACATAACAGAAATTACTGAGAAGATCGGTTTGAAGAATTTCAAGTTATTGAAAGAACTAGACTTGAGTTCTAACCAGATCAAAACTCTGCCAAATCTTGCAGACATACTACCTTCAGGACTTTCTTTTATCGATCTATCTAACAATCCTCTCAAATGCAACTGTTCTTGGCTTAAAACTACAAAGCAGAGTTTTTCTCAGCTAACCATTTCAAATACTACTACTTGTGAAACCAAATTGAAAGATAATGTTTTGTTGACTGTTTACCTAAGGCATAATTGTCCTGTATCGGATGTCTCTAGAACATTAGAACAATATATTACAATTTTGAATTTTACTGCATCGATGACAGAAGACAAGACTTTGGTGATAACATGCCAGGTACGTGGAAATCCTTCTCCGGATATTTTCATCTGCTGTCCAAGACGTCAAACCCCGCACTTCAAGAAATCACAACATAAAAAGATCTCTTTGGCATCGTATACGATCAGAGAACCAGAACCTGAAGATGCAGGACTCTATGTTTGCATTGCAATCAATAAAATTGGAACTGACCAAGCTAATCTGATAATTGATTCAATTTCAACATCTTCCATGTTAAAGAGTACTTTCAAACTTTACTTAAACTGCATCATATCTGCTTTTCATATTTTATATTTCATGTATTAAATCTATCACATTTGCTTCATTTGAACAAATAAAAAAAGCAAACTCAAAAAACAAAAATATCGAAAAAACCCAAATCAATTTAATGTTCTAATTTTAAAACATGGAATTTACTATTTTAGCAGAGAAATCGTAAGTAAAAAAGGGTGGAAAAGAGTATTGTTGAAACCAGGGTTTGAAGGTTTGGAGGCGCAAATAGAATTACTAAAAACAGTATAAATAAATTTCATTCAAAACACATTTCATTTAATTACTTATAAACTATCAAAAATAAAAAAAGACGGAATCAAAGTAAGGTAGACTCCCGAGACGCCGAAATAACCACCAGCCGCAAAATAAATGCACTGCTCAGCCGCTTAGTCGCCCGAGATAATTGCGGCCAGATAAAAAAATCGGCCAAACCATTGATAAAATTCTGGCTAAGTTCCAGGCAATGTGATGTCAGTGATCTGGAAGTTTTCCTCCTTTGCTCTTTAACAGTTTTATCAAAGTTTACTTCTTTTTTGTCAGAAAGCGAGGAAGGTTGAAGACAACGGCTCTTTTATTTATTGAATTAGAATAACAATGATTAGCATAAATCTTCAATTAATACATTAGTCACCATAGTTTTGGGGCTCATCAAAGCCTTCCCCACCCCAAACCGGGAATGAGGTGGGGTATTCGGAGCGGGCTACCCACGGCACTGCATTTCGTTTGTAGGTATGTGTGGTGTATATGTGTGTTTTTGTCTAAATGTGTTTGTGTGTGCGTGTTTGTTGTACGTACGTGTGTGAGAGTAAACCTATAAACCTCTTCGAAGTGTGTATTTATTCGGGACTTTTCCCTCATATAAATAAATCTCACTCAGTGTTGGTCTTGTTACTTTACTTGCTTGGCAAAAAAAATGAAGACAATTTTATTTTTCAATTCCAGAAAACTTCGTCCAGTAAGCATCGAGAGGCAGGGCCGTATTTAGGGGGGGGTTACGGGTTCAACCTCTCCACCCCGAAAACTATTTCTAAATACGGCCCTGGCGAGAGGTGTAATATTATCAAACACGAAAAAGTAAGGTACGAGAGTGTATGAAAGTGTGTTGTACTTTTGTACTGTTGTAGTACAGTTTTTAAATTATACTACTGCTACTACTACTACTACTACTAATAATAATAATAATAATAATAAACACGAAAACTTATGTAGCGCCGTGTGAAGCAGAAGCCGCTTAAAGGTCGCTTAAAAGAACAGTTGCAAAATTAGGTCGGTTAATTAATAGAAATGTAGAGCAAATTAACAATACAGAAATACAAAAAATTTAAAAAATTGCTAAATTAATTTCTCTACATCTCCAGTTGCGACTGTTACTACTGATGCTACGGCTGCTTCTACTGCTGCTGCTACTACTACTGCTGCTACTACGTCTAGTGCTACTTTAATTATTCAAGCGATAATAGTAGTAATAATAATAATAATGCATTTTTGCCAGGATCAGAAAAGATCAAAAGGGAGGAGCATGGTGTCCGAAAGGGCAAGTGAGTGGCAGTTCGTACGAATGGCTTCAGGTGGACTTGGGAAGACTCCATCTGGTGTCAGCCGTCGAAACACAAGGGAGACATGGAAAAGGAGACGTGAGTAATATTTTTTCTGGGATTACAGTCATTTTAATTTATTCTTATTTTTTATATTTATAATCAAGTATAATTTATAAACAAGTTTATTTTAGCTATGATATCTTTAAAAGGTTTTTATATATATTTTTCAAAATAATCACTTTTTTCATTTGTCAATTGAAGAATTACTGACGAAAACTATGCAAATCATTCAATATATAAAATAATTTTTACATCAGAACCATGGATATCATGATATCCATGATCAGAACTAACGGACTGGTTCTTGGATACGTTATACCTGTCTGCTGGGTTTTGACGTAACGCCAGAAGCCAATATTTACAATACTTTCCTTATTTTCCTTATTATTATTATTATTATTATCCACTTGACTCGCAAGGGACCGGCTTTGCGTCCGTTTTGTTTTGTTTTGAAATTGGTCATCAATGATTTGTTGAACGTTTTTAGGCTGACGTGTTGGTTGTGCGTGTATGTATATATCTCAGGGGGTATTTCTCCCGATGGAGGGTAGCTACCCTCTAGATAGGGTTTAAGATAAATTTTAGTCTGGTTTTTCACTTGCAAATCTTTTTTCTTTGTGAGCTCATAATAAACATGACGACTGCTTGAGTTTGCTTGCTGGTACGTGTGTGTGTGTGTGTGTGTGTGCGTGCGTGTGTGTAGTGTGTGTGTGTGTGTGTGATTGTGTGTGTGTGTGTTTGTGTGTGTGTGTGATAGTTGTAGAATTTCTTTGTATACTCATCCATTCATAAGTTTCATCTCGTTCATTCACAAATTTCCTGTCTTTGTACTGTCTCAATACAAACAACTTGGCTGTTGTTGGAGTCCACATGTGTTTCACATAAATAATTGTTTTTGTTTATACTTCAAAGACGCATATGAGCAGAAACCTGCGGTTATGAGTTTCATGTGTCAAGGAAACCACATATGTATTATATATTGTTTATTAAGCAGATTGGTCTTATCTGTTCGTAAAATAATAAATTATATTCTCTCGCACTGTATGTATGTATGTATGTATGTATGTATGTATGTATGTATGTATGTATGTATGTATGTATGTATGTATGTATGTATGTATGTATGTATGTATGTATGTATGTATGTATGTATGTATGTATGTATGTATGTATGTATGTATGTATGTATGTATGTATGTATGTATGTATGTATGTATGTATGTATGTATGTATGTATGTATGTAAAAAAGAAAAAGACAAGCACATAACTACATGATCATACACAGACACATACACACACATGATCATACACAGACACATATACACACCTGTGCAAACACATGTGTTGAATAAAACACATGTGAACAAAACTTCATATTTTCGCGTGAGATTTTAGCCGAACATTCATCACATTTGATGTTTTGAACAAAGCCGAACCAAAAAAATTTTTATTTGAAAGAATAAAAAACAAAGCAAGAAATACGATCACGACTCAATCACGAGTTATTTTGTAATTTACTGATTTATTTTTTTTGTAATTTTTGTATTAATTTAAAAAAAAACTAAACTAAAGCTCTTTATCTGTTTGTATTTTAATCGGGTCATTTCCATTGAAATATAAAATAAAATACATTTCTAAAATTATGTTGTAGGGAGCTGAGTTTGTATCAGCATACAAGATCGAATACAAACGATCATCCGACGACATAGATTCCGGTTTGTGGTACACATACAAAAACTCCAACCAATCAGAGGTCTGTTCTGTTTCCGTTGTGTTTCGTTGATTAAATTCTTGTTTGGAGATGATTTTTTTTATTTGTTCGATTAATGTCTCACTACTTTATTTTCCTTATTTTTGGATTCTTTTATTCTCTTCATTTCGTATATGTTATTATCATTCCTTCACTTGCTTCTTCATTTCATTTTTTCACTCATCTCATAATTTCTCATTCTTTTAATCACATTTGCTTTCTACAATTTCATCTCACTCTTTCACCAAACTTATGTATACACACACAAACACACACACATATACCCATATACATACATACACACACCATACATATACACATACATACACACGCACATACGTACGTACACACTCATATTCACACACATACATACACACATCCATACACACATACATACACAACACACACACACACATATATACACACTTACATACACACAACATCATCATCATCATCACCCCTTCACCGTCAACGAGGACTCCTCGCGTACGTACACTCGACTTTCCAGATAGTTCCAGCAAATACAAACACAAACGATGCTTACAAGCACATCTTGGAACATTCCATTGTGGCAAGGTGGGTGCGGGTCGTACCATTCTCTTTGTCATCGCAGACCGTCTGCTTAAGAGTTGAGTTATACGGATGTCCTCGAGAAGGTTTTTCTTTCTTTTTGCTCATTTTTTTGAGATATTGCAATCAATTCAAAATTTTTCTGAAAAAAATCCATTTCTTCTATGAAAAATTATAATCTGGAAAATGATGAATAAATAATAAAGAGTTTTTATTTAAATAAACAAATATAAAACAATGTTTTTTTTGGGGGTGTATCTACATATTTAACATAACTGAAACATCATAAATAAATGTCTGATTTGTAACATTCTCTTTAAGAACTCGCCTCGATAATTGCGAGTCAGTCCCAAGCCTGGATAAAGGAGGAGAGACATTATAAAGGATCAAACTTTGATCCACGACAGGAAGTACTTAGGTGCTTCCAACATACGGCCATTTCAGTTTTAAAACACCTGGTGTAGAGGACTATAAACTATCATTAAAAAAAAACATTCTCTTCAAATCCAGATGGTATGACGATGTACAATACAAGCGATGGCGACAGGATTACTCCCGGCGTTCAAATGGGCGACACAGCATATGACGGCATCATCGGCGATGATGGGGGTTTAACCAACGGGCTCGGTATTCTCGCTGACGGTGATGAAGGAGATTCAGAATCGGTGTTTAAAAACAACCGAGGATGGGTAGGATGGAGCGCCCACAACGTGTTGCGACATTCGTGGTGCCGGATTTCTCCGTGCCCTGTAGAAATCAGTTTCGCATTTGATTCTCTTCGCAGTTTTGATGAAGTTGTTATCAGCTTATTCTGTTCACCTGCCACACAGGTGCAAGCTATTGTGTTTTTTGAAAATGTTTTCATTATAAAGAATAAATTTTGTATGTGCTTGTTTTTACGGTTTTACTTTTTTCTATCTGTAACTGCATGCATGTGCATACTTGTGTAAGTATCAGTGCATATCTATGTATGCATAGCATATGCACATATGTGTACATACATGCACGCAGAATATCATTTAGCCATAACTTTGACGGTTTTTTTATAGCCATATCTTCTACCATTTAACGGGTTTTCAATACTTGTCTTCACTCCAGAATTTTCTTAAAAGTTATTTAACCAAAAAAATTTAATTTAATTGAATTAAAAAAAATTAATTAAATTAAAAATTAATTTAATTTAATTTAATTTAATTAATTTAATTAAATTTAAAAACATTTCAGGAACAGACGTCCGCCCATGTTCTTACAGAGGTCTGGTTCTGGTTCAGTTTTGAAGAGGGACACTCCAGTCAACATCCCTACATCTGGAACTCATCATCATCATCTGTAATCACTCCACCATCGTTTCCACCACTACTGGTATCACCATCACCACCACATATATCATCGCTTTTATTACCATCACCACCATCGTCATCATCACATCAACCTGTTGGTTTTTTATCATCCATCCTTTCTTCGTTATTTGGCAGTGATAATAACTCACCGTCACCACCACCACCTTCATCATCATCATCATCATCACTACGTCAGAAGAGATCAAAAGAAATAAAGACATTACCACCACAATCAAACGATCTGCCTGAAGAACTTTCTTCTTCCTCATCTTTTTCCCACTCCTCTTTTTCACCACCGAGTTCAAACGCTTCTCAATTTTCCCATCTAACAACAAAAGCTTTAATACGGAAACATTTCCAGTCAAAGACACGACCTTCACCTTCACCAGTAGCCCGGTCAACTGCAACAGGAACGATTAAGGCGAAATCGACCGCACAACCTCAAAAGTTCCCATCTGAAGCTTTGTCGGGTCACAAGTCTCTACTTTCAACACCGCCATCAATTATAAAATTTTCATCACAACTTCTATTTATGTCATCATTATCATCGCCATCATCATCATCGTCGTCGTCTTCGTCATCATCATCATCGTCGTCGTCGTCACCATCATCGTCGTCGTCGTCATCGTTGTGCCGAGTGACAATCCCGTTGAACGGCTATCTTGGAAGATACATCCGCATGAGACTGCATTTCAAATTAGACTGGTTGATCATGAGTGAAGTTAGATTTATTTCGAGTAAGATTCGATTTATTATTACATCAATTGTTTTTTATTTGTTTATTATACTGATAAATAATTAATTATTCATCAACTTTTTGAAATAAATAAAAAATTCAGCTTTAATTTTCATAATTTTTTTTACAGAAACTCAAAATGCCTTCATATCGAAACATGAATTTTTTACTCGCGCCATTGGGGGTGCTACCATAGTAACCTCTACCATTTCTAGAAAACAAGATGGCAAAAAAAGAGGTAAGAAGCTTGTGGTGTATATTCAAATTCATTAGAAAATTAATTCCGTTTTAAATAATTGATAATTGTAAATCTGGATTTATGATTGCATCAATAACTTGTGGTGTATATTCAAATTCATTAGAAAATTAATTCCGTTTTAAATAATTGATAATTGTAAATCTTGATTTATGATTGCATCAATAACTTTTGGATTTTTTGATTGCTCTGGTTCCTGGTGAGTGACACAGAGTTAAAAGTTAAAAGTTAAATTCTTGAACTAAACTAAACACTAAACCTATTGAAAATATTCTAAGTCAAGTTCTAAGCACTCTTTTGCCATCTTGTTTTCTAGATAGATGCAATATATGTGTACACTGTATACTTTATATAGGCATTAAATAAAAGGTTCATAAGATTCTGTGTCTAACTTTAATAAATTCAAGCATTTAATAAGTAAATATTTTTACTGATTTTTATGTAAAATTGTGTGCACTAAATATAGTCAGAAAAGGGGTTTTGAAAAACAGGTATATAGGGATTGTAATGTAGGTTGTAGTAGTGGACTGACTAAGGTGAAGGTGAAGTCTAGCATGGGAACAAAAGTTCAACAGCTGATAGTTAAAAAGCTTGATGGAAAGTTGATTGTCTCAACAAGTTCCTGCTTTATTTGGATGCTTTGTTCTCAGGAAAACTTTCTCTTTTGCATTGTAAGAAGAGTTTACACTACTCTTTATATTATTTTGTTAACTAAACAAATGAATGAAAAATTTTAACCTTAAATTATATAAATGAAAAAAATAATGAGTCATTTTACATTATTTTTTATTATTTAATTAACTAAATAAATGAATGAAAAATGTTAACCTTAAATTATATAAATGAAAAATTTATGAGACATTTTACATTATTCTTTATATTATTTTATTAACTAAACAGTTAGCGGGAAGTAATTCCCTTTGGATGTACCTTTTGGGCACTTTATTTCGTTTATTCTTGTATTTTAGCTAGTTTGGTTTGCGTTGTGCTCAATAAAAAAAGTTTTAAAAAATGAATGAAAAATTTAAACATGAAATTATATACATGAAAATTAAAAAAAAATTAAAAATGTTGTTTTTTAGTTATTTTGTTTTAATTTGTGTAATTAATTACTTCAGTCTTTCTCTAAAATATCTCTTTTTTTTTCTAAAAAAAAACATGTTAAATAATGCTATGTAACTACTACTACTGCTGCTGATGATGATGATAATGATGATGATGCTAAAGATAATAATGATGATAATGATAACAAAGAAGAATATAATTAGACTTGGCAAATGTTCTGTTGTTGTGTGCAACATCAATAATGAAACTGTTGACCTGTCTTAAAACAACTTTCAACGTACATTCACAGGGGGCAGCAAAAAAATTCCACCATCAAAAAATCCAACCGTTGACCTATCAAACGGCAGCAGCGGAAGAAGAGAATCAACCGGAAGTTCAAATGTCATCTCCTCCGACTTCGACCAATCCGACAAACTGGAAAACTCGGCGCCGAATCGCGATCCGTCCGTCATCGTCGGCAGTGTCAACTCAAACGACAACAGTACGGTCATCAGGAATGTCAGTAGCAACAACACTCCTTCGTATCTACAGATCGTAGTCGTTGTCGTATTAGTTGCTGTTTTGTTGGCGAGTCTGGCTGTCGTTTTTTCTGCTCTGTTTCTAGGATGGAAGAGAAAAGAGATGTGCAGGAAAAAAAGTGATTTCAAACACGACAGTAAAGGAAGCTGCCTTCAGTCTGTAGCTGGAAAGGTGGTGATTGGTGATGTGTAGTTTTATTAATAGGATTTAAATTTATTTATTTTCATTCGTATCAAGGGGTTTTAATTGTCCTATTTTTTGTTTTTTATTTAAACGTTTTTTTATTTCATTATTGTATTGTATTTATATTATTTAATTATTATAATTGTATTTTATTTGCCGAGCTTATTAAATCCTGTCCAACAATTGTCATATTTATACCATTTCTTCTATTGTACTGTTTTTGTATCATTAGATTACCATTTCTTATATTGTACTATTTTTGTATTAGTATATTGTACTGTTTTTGTAATATTATATTGTACTGTTTTTTTTATATTATTTTGTACTGTTTTTATATCATTAGATTACCATTTCTTATATTGTACTATTTTTGTATTATTATATTGTACTATTTTTTATTATTATATTGTACTGTTTTTTAATATTATATTGTACTGTTTTTGTATCATTAGATTACCATTTATTTTGCATCATTAAATTATCATTTTTAATAATTATTTTTTCCACCCGCACGACCTCGACCTCGTAAACGACCTTGCAGGCGGACGATGGGATGGTGATCGTCGACGAAGATAAAATTATGCTGCAAATCGGAAAAGAAAACGGGAAAGAGTTTGTTTACTTCAATTCAAAAAATCTCTGCCCGGTACAAAAACAAGGTTCTGTTATCTTTTCTTTTATTGGAAAAATTTTTTTTTTTTTAATATGAAATATTAATTTTTTTTTTAGTTTTTAAAAAATATTGTTTTAAATTAAAGTCAAATTTAACAAAACTAAAAAAAAACATATATGATTACACAATTCTGCAAGTTATACAATTACCAAGTCATATTTGTGCAGTTTCTTATATCAGTGTGTGTTTAGCATATTGTATTAGTATTTGCATGATTATATTGGTAGATTTATAATTTATTACAATTTAATTGTTTCAGAACCGTCACCAGATTTGAAAAGTTGCAGCCAGCATGAATTATCCTCCAAGATCAACATCAACAATTCTAGCAACACCAACAATTCGAATTCAACTTACCACCTTTACAATCCAACATTTTTTCCGTTCAATCAACGACAGCTAGCCTCCTCTTCTCCTAAAACCGGCAACAACAACAATCACAACAATGCATCTACACTTCTCTGCACTAATGCAAACTTGAGAAAGGAACGCAACAACAAACTGGACAGTTCAACCTACAGAATTGTAACGAAACAAAACGTTGACGAGTCCAAATCCACTTTTCCCAACAACACTACCGATCGCTGCAACACCGTCAACAACTACAATCATCATCAACAACAAAAGTTCCGGACGAGAGAGGAAGACGACGTTTTGGGCTTGCCTCCCGTCGTTGTAGTGTCGCCAAATGTCAACCACCTGATCGAAGATGTCAAATGTCTTTCCATCGGCCTCAAGGAATATTCCAGCGACAATTTCGAGCTTGTGGAAAGGCTCGGAGATGCAGAATTCGGTCCGGTAAGCGATTTTGTAAATCTGTGTTTGATTTAAGGGTCGTCCATTTGTGACCTCAACAGGGGGCTGCTAACCCCGGGCTGGTTAGAAAAAGGTAGGCAAGCCCATGTTGTTTTTATCTTTAATTTTTTATTTTTAAATCTAAAAATAAATATAAAAATTTTTATTGAAAAAAAGGTTGATTTGTGTACATTGAAGTACAACACAATGCAGTCAATCAGCAACCGAGGACAACAAAAATACGACACGTACAACAAAACTTTAGCAGGAGAATCTCTCGCAGTTGTTCTCAACCTCAACAACTACGCCTGCGAAAAAACTCGGTATGAGAACACGCGTGTTGTTGTTGATTGTTCTTAATTGTGAAATTATTCATATTATTATTATAACTATTATTATTATTCATATTATTATTATTCATATTATTATTATTCATATTATTATTATTAATATTATTCCTATTATTATTATTATTATTATTATTATTATTATTATTATTATTATTATTATTATTATTATTATTATTATTATTATTATTATAATAATTACCATCAAGTAATTAATTATTTTTTGGTTTGTACGTTAGCTACTTTCGTTGTTGTATTAAATGAACTTCTTTTAAATCTCCAGAGTTTGAAATTAAAAACAACGTTAGAATAGGATGATAAATATGCCGAGAGTAGCTGTATTTCGTATTACGTTTAGATTTTATTTTAATTTTTTAAATTTAAATTTTAAATAATTCAAATTTGTTCATTTAAGAATTATTACTTGGATTTGTAGAATTAAAAATGACGTCGTCTACGGTTACAGGGTCAATTTTCTACAAGAAGTCAAAAAACTTCTCCAACTCGACGACCCGAACATCCTGAAAGTGGGAGGCTTGTGTTTCCACGACAACAGAACCCTCAGCGTCGTCACGGAAACGGTCACGTGGCGCGACATGTGCCAGTTTTTGGCGGAGTCGACGACGGAGCCAGGTGTCGTCCCGGCAGGAAGAGGAAGTTGCGATCAGATCCGCGAATTCGAACGAGACGTAGATCGGTGTCTCGATTTGAGATTTCTCAGGTGCTGAGATGAGATTATTGAAAAATTTACATCCTTTGAATTTGAGTACATCCTTATTTTTCAGTTAAATATTTATTGTTATTATTATTATTATTACTATTATTTAAAATAATTTATTTTAATAAATGATTTGATACTCTACTGCATTTTTAAATGACATCTAATAACAATCTTTATAAATTTTGAAACGTGACATTACACAATTATTTAAAAAATATAAGAACAAAATTTAAATACTAGAAACAACAATAAAAGTTGTATGTACCAGTACCCACTACGTATGCATAGACAAATAAATAAATACATAATGACTAGTTATTGAAAATACTATAATACTAAGATACTAAATAAAATACTATAATACTAAAATATGAAAATACTAAAATACTATACTATAAAATAATATATAATTTCTCATTTGTGTCTTAGCCTCGGATGTCTGACACACCTGGGCTGTCAGGTAGCATCAGGTATGAAATACCTGGAAAAGTGCGGTCTCGTACACGGAGATTTGTCGGCACGAAACTGCCTCGTTGGACCGAAGAGACACGTTAAAATCTGCGACCTTGCCAAATGGAGAAGTATTTACAGGGAAGATTACTATACCCCACCATTTTGTTCTCCTGGTCGTCATCATCATCATCAACAACAACATCCATCATCATCATCATCACCGGTGTTATTGTTACCTGTCAGGTGGATGGCGTGGGAAGCCATTCTATTGGTTGGTGTTTTTTTTTAAATATTATATCGTATTTGCTTGTTATTAGAACAATAACTTCAAGCCCAAGAAAACCTCTTGGCTAATGCAAAAAAATTTTAATTGACGAATATTTAAATGACGGCGAATATGATAGAATTTGTTAATTAATTTAATTCTAGTTACATTCCTCTTTATGGAATATTCTTAAATTATTCCATCTCTAATTATATTACTACGCTTATCGTAGATCCACCGATAAAAAAATGATTATTTCGATCCACCAATAAAAAACGATTATTTTGATCCACCAATTAAAAACGATTATTTCGATCCACAGGACGAGCTGACAAGCAAGAGCGATGTTTGGTCGTTCGGCATTCTACTCTGGGAGATCATGGTGCTGGTCAGAGAGAAACCCTACAAGAACCTCACCGATAGCCAAGTGCTCGACAATTGTCTGATGCAAAGAGACGGCACAAAACCAGGGGTTTTATACCCTCTCAAACCCCTTCGCTGCCCTCCGGAAATCTACGACCTCATGGTGACCTGCTGGAGGCCCAAGCCTGAGCAGAGGCCGTCGTTCAGAGAGATCAACATGTTTCTGAGTCAGAAGATCGTCGGGTACGAACCGAAAAGGTGAGATTTGAAAATCCAGAGCTGATAATGTGTGCTTCGTCGCCGTAGTGATCGGAAAGAAAATGTTCGGCAGATCTTGTTGGATAGACATTGATCTGGATTTATGTCGGATGTTTAATTTGTTTCTGGGTGTCTTTCATTCTTAATATATATACGATATATAAATATATATATATATAAACGTATCGCAGTCCAAGAAAGTTAAAGTTAGAATCGGTGAGGTTTTTTATTCTTTCTATTCTCAGTTATTTTTGTTGAGCTTGTTTGATGTTTTTATCTACAAACCTTGTAAAATACTCTCGAATATTTCTTTGTGAATTACTTGAAAGCATTTTCACTCCTCTCAAATGCTTATAATTTTCTACAATAAAAAAAAAAACTCTTTTCTTACTTCAATTTCAACCCACTCTCAGAATTTTTGTTTCAAACACATCTCCAAGACGACCAGCGTGTTTACCGTAAAAGAGATTCTACGAGGTAAATGTTTATCGCAAATATCATTCGTGGATACGTTTACTGTTTTAAAAGACTTTCATATAATCAACTTTTTTTAATGTTTTTGCAAGTCATTATTTATTTATGAATTTTTTCAGCTACGAACTCATGCAGACTACTTGTTATAAAGTCAAATTTGAATTGTTTGAATTTTTAAGAGATAAACTTTTTTAATTTTTGATACTTTTCATTTTTCGATGTTTTTTTTTTTTTCAAATCAAAATTTTGCGGCCTTACGTGCTTATTTGTCGAGCTGAAAGAAGATGCGAAAACTCTTGAATTAAACGATCACGTGAAAATTCGCGACGCATGCGTGCCGGTGGCTTTCTAAACACGCGTGCAATCATTTTATCTTAACACATTCTTGTTTAATAGCGCCGTTAATCTATTTATTCAATTAAATATCCAACTATTTGTTTAATAGCGCTGTTAATCTATTTATTCAATTAAATATCTAACTCTTTGTTTAATAGCGCTGTTAATCTATTTATTCAATTAAATATCTAACTATTTACTATTTATGACTTCAAATCTCTGATGTTTGTCAGTTCTGATATTTTCTTTTTTGTACACACGTCTCACACTTTCATCCACGTATCGTGTAAGTGACAGATCTGCCACATAGATACGAAGTCAAATCAGATAATACCGTTCACGTCAGACACATGTCCATAAAAAAAACCAGTTTGTAACTTTTGGAGATAATAATGTGATTTCGGTGTTTTAACAAAATGTTTCTCTAAAACTTCAAACCAATGTATTTTCCCAACGTCTCTTGACAAATTTCAGTCGAAACGATGTTTGAAATACCGATTAATGATTGGAAATAACAAAGAATGAGTGAATAATAATGAAGATTTATTAGATTTTATTATCATAAAAACCATAGAAGTCTACACACTCATGCACATATGAACCGTACAGCTCTCATTGCATGTCGTATCATATGTGAAAAAAATTGCATGTATGTACATTAACAAGAATGCAAGCAACATTTTCTGTCAGAAAAAAAATTGTTTTAATAACATGGAAATTAAATTTTAACAAAAGAAAACAATTCAGATATCTTTTTTTCTTCATTGCATCGAAATATGAGGCTTCTTCGAATAAGCACGTACTTTTTGAAAGAGCACAGCTATGGTTAAAATCACAATGCAAAACTGTGATCAAAATGCAAAACTGTGATCATAATGCATAACTGTGATCACAATGCAAAACTGTGATCAAAATGTGAAACTTTGATCAAAATGTAAAACTTTGATCACAATATATACACGAGAGAACACTTTTCAGTTTGACTACAAACACCATAACCAAATAACCGTACACAACTTTCTTCAGAGCCCATGACATTTACTAGCATTTCATAAACAATAGCTTAATAATAATATCATCATCATCCCTCAATAAAATGCCCACCATAATTCTGTTTCATGAAAGCCGACTAGTTTAAAAAAACTAATAAATCAAAAACGCAAATCTGTGGTAACGATGTGTAATATTGCTTACTTCCCTATCAACCAATGGAATCGATAAAAAAAAGATCGAAATGGTCGATGAACCCACGAATGACCCAAATAAGGAGATGAACCCATGAATGACCCAAATATCAAGATGAACCCACAAATGACCCAAATAAAAAGATGAACCCACGAATGACCCAAATAAGGAGATGAACCCATGAATGACCCAAATATCAAGATGAACCCACAAATGACCCAAATAAAAAGATGAACCCACAAATGACCCAAATATCAAGATGAACCCACAAATGACCCAAATATCAAGATGAACCCACAAATGACCCAAATATCAAGATGAACCCACAAATGACCAAAATAGAGGAACGTTTAAAATGTCTCTTGAACACTCATTGGCCGAGTATAACAAAAACAAACAAGAAAGCAAAAATGTCGCACAAGCAGAAGAAGACGTTCTATGAAAAAATGCCAACCTTAAAGAAATTTCCAATCGGCTGAAATGCCACAAACACGCTAATTTAAATTCTGCCTAACGATTTGTACAATTTATTTTACTACCATTAATAATAATTATTTTTAAATAAAATAATAATAATTAATGAAAATATGTTGGCAGTGGTAACGCAGTAAGAACAGCATCTTATGTTCTTTTAAGAACATAAAGCTTTCTGTAGCCATCTGAAGCTTGATTTCCGTTATTATAATTTAAACAAAACGGATGATGTCTCAAGTTTGAAAACTTGAAAAATAATTTTCAATATTATAATCTAATAATTAATTAAAAGTAAAAACGTAAAGAGGCAAATATTTATTGTGTACACGAATAAAAAATTCTAACTACACTTTATATATATATAAATATAAATTTTGTGTTTCTTCTTGTTGTTGTTTGTATGTAATATTAAAACAAAGGCATATAAACGAATCATTCTTCCTTTCATCTTGTCGTGAAGATCTTCTCTTTTCAAACGAGAACGTTCTTTAGGAGACATCTGAAAAACAAAACGAAAACCGATGTTTAAAAACATGAAAAAGATTAATTATTAAATAGAAAAATTATGTTTAAAAATAAAAAGTTGTTAAGATAAGTATTATATTATTATATTATTATTATTATTATTATATTTATAGAGAGAGAAAATACTAACAACTGGCAACTTCTCCCCATGGCATTCTAGTCATCATGTCACTGTTGAACTTCATGAAAGACTCGTATTGCTCTGTAACAATATAATAAAAAAATTAATAATTTGATTAGTTTCTAATATATTTATATATAAACTGTATAACGTATAAATAAATAAATTCGATTAGTTTTATATGCACAAAAAAGAAACCGGTGTTAAATATCCAAAGCTAATGCATAAGGCCATGTGAAAAAACAGTAATTAACAAATATGCCAATATCACTTTATCATTTTGACAAAATAATTATAATAGCGTGTTAATATAAATATATAAGAAAAGACCAACACAAGAGACCGTACAGAAGAAGAAAAAGACAAATAACAAAATAAACATCGTTATCAGAATACCAATAATTAGAATAAAACATAAATCAATTATGCAAATAAATAAATAAATAAAAAAAAAACATGTGATGCATTTGTACTCACCAACAAGTCTACAAGAAAGAGCATTTTCGTACTCCATCTTGACTTGCTGTTCTTTCTCCTTCATGGCTCTCTCGCACATGTCCTCCAACTCTCCCAGGGTTATCGCCGGGCCGTCGTGCGACTGGTTTCTGGCGGAATCGATGCAGGCAGACTGAGAAGAAGCATGTGACGATGACGACGATGACTGACCCTGTTGTATGCGAAGCTTGTTGCATCGTTTGAGGTGATATCGAATGCGAGCTTTTAGTTCATCTGAAATGATTTAAAAAGATAAATTAGATAAACACATTTTTTACTAATGAAAAAGTATAAATGCGACTCTGCTGTAGCAAATTTTTTTTAAACTTCATTTTTTTTCGTAATTATATTGTTGCTAGTTTGAATTGACATCAGCTCACATATTTGATATGAACTTAATAAAAATCCACTAAAAGTCATTAAGATAAGTATAGAAACACACCTTTGTTTATGCGGGAGATCGGGAAATTAGCAGAAGAAGTCTCAGATTTGCTCTGATTGGTCGGTGGGGTGGCAGTGGTCAAGGTCGATGGCACCATTCTCTTCCGTCTCTTGGTTGGACGCTCGGAATGGTGGACAAAATCCGTGTCAAGATCTCTTGGTCTTTTCATAGACATTTTAGTGGCAAATAAATATCTGTTTTTTGTGTGAGAGTAAAAATCCTTGTTCAAAATATACTACAGCCATCATTTTGAAATGAAATGTAGGAAATTGATAAAAAATGATTCAATGATATATAAATTATATATATAAATTTTATCTATATATATATATATATATATATATATATATATATATATATATATATATATATATATATATATATATATATATATATATATATATATATATATATATATATATAATGTATGTGTGTGCACAAAAGTTTGTCATAAAGAGAGCTTGAATCAACATACTTGAAGTGAAATATAAAACTAGTATACTATGATCATTGAAAGTCAGTTGAATATTTAAATTGATGACTCTGAAGTAGCAAAATTTGAGTTTTAATTGAAATAATGCATGTGTTCTGTGACGTAAACCATTGATATATGCTATATATGGAGTTTCAAATAGGAATAGAGTTGGAGCAATTTAAAAAATCAGTTTGCTTCAAAGTACTGTCTTATAAACACGTTGATGATTATGACTCGATCTAACTAATACTAACTAGTCAATTACTGACATAAATTTGGTCATTAAATTACTTCAGAACACAAATAGGTTTATACATAAATTTTAACTGTCGTATAATCTTTTGTATTTCCCAAAGAAGAGCAGGTAATTGAGTTTGCCATTGTGGACTAATTTTTAGTTTAGAAATGATAGAGACTGAACTATACTTATTAAACTCTATTCTAGAGAAAGAGAGCTAGAGATTAGTATATTTTAAAGACAGAGAATAGATATTTTAAAGACAGAGTGCTGTTTAGTTTAATTTTTAATAGACGACTACTACATAAATGTTATCAGTTTAGTAGTTAGAATGTTAGAAGTTAGATCATGATTTGATAATTAAACACAGAATTTGACCAACGAGAACGAGAGATTCCGATTCGGTACTAAATTAGCGACCTTCTTAATAATAATCTTTATTCTCGCTTGAGCTGCTTGTTAATAATAATACTACTACCACTAATTTACTTACTGACGAACGTCAACGATTTGTTAGTTTAGTAGTTTAGTTAGTTTTTAGTTAGTTACAGCTCACAGCTCAACTAAACTCAACTTGATCACTAATCTTAGTACATAAATATGAAGACCGTAGAAACTTAATGAAAATATCTAGAACTATCGCACTAGATTTACCAGCAACTCTCTTAAAGACTTAAATTGTCTTAAATAAAACCAACAAAAGATACAAACATACAGAGGATCGGGCGAAAATATCCTATCCAACAGCAATTTGAACTTTAAACAAAGATTGTATATATATTCCTGTGACGATATATATCTATAAATACCATCACATGCTAGTTTTAAGATTATAACTATTTATTAACATGCAGCTAAATAATGCAAAATCGCGTTGAACGAACTATGTCTTTGAAAAAAATGTTTAAATTTATTAGTTTCACTTTTCATTGTATTATTTATTTAACACGATTAAATTATTAATATCATGAGTAATAAATTAAGTCATTTAAATTGCACTTC
Source organism: Erpobdella octoculata (assembly GCA_963978895.1). NCBI lineage: Eukaryota > Metazoa > Annelida > Clitellata > Hirudinida > Erpobdellidae > Erpobdella > Erpobdella octoculata. The sequence goes on along the minus strand of OZ022247.1, from coordinate 24,816,522 downwards.
TATAGCAGAAAATTTTTATGCTATGAAGACTTCTCAAACTCTTCGAGTTGACGACATACTTCCCTGTATTCCTTATCCAGTTTCACTGCTTCCCTGTAAGCTAAATCAAGTAAGCTATGCCTCGATATACTAGGTGGAGCATTGAACATGACCCTCATCACATCGTATAATTGTTTAAGCTGGTCTCGTCTTTCTTTTTCGCGTTTCTTAGGATCTCTATTGTCTATGTGGTCAAAGCAGTTGCCCTCCAACTCTGATTTCTCTGATTTACGTTTTTTCATTTATAATTTATAAATTTATATAAACCATATAAAACAAATAAATTTTATTCATTTTATTCATTTAAATATAAACAGTTTTTTTACTTCCAGCTTATGAGAGGAAATAGATCTTTCTAAAACGATATATATATATATATATATATATATATATATATATATATATATATATATATATATATATATATATATATATATATATATATATATATATATATATATATATATATATATATATATATATATATATATATATATATATATATATATATATATATATATATATATATATATATATATATATATATATATATATATATATATATATATATACATATATATATATATATAATGTTATTATATAAATACATACAACTTATGTAATGTTTTTGTACCAGTGTTTTCCTGTCGTCTGGCATTTCATTTTACTGTGCTTGTTGTGAGATGTCGAGGGCTATTCCGGAAAGAAGTAAAATCGTTACAGGATTTGGTTAGTTAGTTAATTAATTAATCAAGATATATAGATAACTTGAGGTAAAATGTGCATGTTGTACATTGTAGCGGCATGGCAGGCTCGCTATCTGAAAGTCGCCTTGGCCGTGGCAGTCATCAGGACATGTCCGAAAGACACAAGTCCAGGACTTTACGCCTTACATCTTTGCAACATGCACCGTAACAAGGTCGCCATTTTATCAGAAAAATTGGAAGCTCTGTCTGACGAAACTGCATGCTTGAGACACAATCTCATGGAGAGCAGCTTTAAAAAGGAAAGAAATTCAGCAAGAAAAAGAGGTGAGTTATCATAAATGTCAACTTAAGACCTATCCTATCTTAAATTAACAAGAACAATTGAAATGATTAGATCATGTATTTTACTTTAAGTAAGATCAGGAATGCTATGGTTGTATTGTGTATTTTATGGTAAGATCATGTATGTTATGGGTTAAATTGTTAAATCATATATTTTATAGTTATTCACTTGCTTGATTACTCATTTATTAACATTGTTAAGTCGTCAAAACACTAGTTATCTCAATTACACTTTGTGTAGCAAACTTAAGAAATTAGTTTTATTAGAAGTAATCACCAGAGATATGCCAGTAATCCTATTTTGCCAAATAAAATTATTAACGCAACACATTTACTATGAAAACAATAGTCTTTGTTTGTATTTTCTTAAATTTGCAAGTGAATCTTTTATATTTCAATACCTTTATTCCTCAGGATAGAGGCCAATGTGGCTAAGTATATTTTTCATTTCAAATTATACAGGATGCAAGAAAAAGCTAGATGTGTATGACAAGAATGTAGACAATCTTGACAGAACTGACAAAACAAACGAAACGGCTCCAAATCCGGCTCATTCATTCAATTTGAGCACGTTTTTAAATTTTCAACAGACTGATTTCAGGATGAATCCCGGCAAGGCATTCGATTTTCTGAGAGCATATTTAACTTTAAAAGACCAAACTTGCAGCATAATCGAACCAGACTCAGACAAATCACTGACTTCGGAAGAAGATCAAACTCTTTGTGTTATCAGTTCTATCAACTTCTTGGTTGGCGAGTTGTTTTGGGTCAACAACAGAGATCACCGTGAACTAGATTTGTGAGTTTGTTGGTATTGAGGTTTTAATTTAAGTGTATTTACTATACCTATTTAATTTTGTTTATTTATTTGTGATTAAATAATTAATAATAATTAATAAATAATTATTAATTTGTAATTAAACATTATATATTCATAATATTTTAATATATTTTTATTATTCTGAATCTATTTCACGAGTTTTTATTTCACAGATTGTTTTATATCATTTCTCTAAGTTTTTTATCTATAAAGTTGTTTTTTTTACTTCATTAATTTTGAGTTTGGAGAAAACGTCTGACACTAGTTTAGCTTAGAAAAGCGATGTTTTTAAAATAAATAGTGAATATGATGATGATAGATATTAATATTAACTTGTAGAATAAATAAAATCTAAAATGCTCTTTTTGAAACAGGACTTATAGTATAGGACCTTTTTAATCTTGTTTTTTTCTTTAGAAATTTCTTCTTATCTTCAAACTGCTTTGAAGAAATCATGAAAACCTTCGGAAGAGCTGTTGAACTGCTTTCATTCTCTGGTAGTATGCCTCTTTGTTCTTCTGCTAATATGCCTCCTTGTTCTTCTGGTAGTATGCCTCCTTGTTCTTCTGTCTCAGAAAGGTCGCAGTGTCTTGCTATTGCTCCTCATCCTACCGGATCTCTGATTCAATCAATGCTGCAGAACATCACCGAAACTATTAAAAGATTTATATGGAACTTTCTGGATGCACCGAATGGATATCATTCTGATGTGAGGTTACCATTTCTAATCATTTTAAAATTAGCAATAAATCATTGAATGGTTTTGTAACAATTATAACTATAATTTGTAAGAAGTTGAATTATTATTGTTAGAACTACTATAATTAAAAAAAAAACTGCAAACTTCTCCATACTTGCTGAAGAGCAAAGCACAACAGCATATTAGTAGTTGTTCATATCAAGGATGTAAGTTTCTGATTAATTTTAACATATCAACTCACAGCAGCTGAGCTTAGCTGCATACTTGGCAAATAAACATCTTTAAAAAATATCAATGTCATCGAATGTCAAACCGAATGAGAAAATTCGCACGACAGACCGAAACTTCCCAGCCCTGCCGGCTCCACCGACGTCTTACTACAATCTCTAACTGCGGGTCGACCACGAGGGAGTGCTTGCGGCTTGCACTGGTAGCGTCGGTGTACGAAGTCTCGGAAAGCCTGAGAGAGTCCTTTTCGTCGACGGAAAGAAACGGTCGCGAGGGAAGTCGTAGCGTTTTCGTTCGAAGGAGCAAATTCAGGCCGCATCTACTGGAAAATGTAGCATTCGTTTTTACGTGCTTGGAGACGATTCCACTGGAGGTTTGTTATGTGATAATAATGAATATTCAAATTAGGTTATCTAATTTTATTTGATAATAATTAATATTCAAATTAGGTTGTCATCTAATTTTATGTGGTAATAATGAATATTCAAATTAGGTTGTCATCTAATTTTATGTGATAATATTGAATATTCAAATTAGGTTTTCATCTAATTTTATGTGATAATAATTATTATTCAAGTAAGTTGTCATCTACTTTTATGTGATAATAATATTTTCAATGTAGTCTTGTATTGCTTCTAAAAGCAAGGGAATGTAATGATGCAAATACAATATTACTAAGCAACAGAAAATAACATATAAATAAAAACACATTTTTCCTTAAATTCAAGCCTCCTCTAGATAAACGACCGGTTTTCGCTGGGCAGATGGTAGAAGAATCAAAACGATTGCTTGACCACGCCCTCTTATATTTAATAGAAAACTTTCCTCTCTTCGTACTGAGAGCGTGGCAGGTCGGCGAACCAATCAGTAAGTTCACCTCATCGTTTTAAAAAAAAAAACTTTTTTTAAAACATAGAAAGGTCATAAAAAGAAGAATATAAATCTTTTTTTTATTCCCATTTTTATAACAAAATTTTTTTTTTGCAAATTCAAAGCAAAATATCTCAATTCAATTGAATTTACAGATCAATTATGACAGTCCTTATTCGACAGACAGTATCAAGATGACATCTTTTTTTTTTATTGTCGTTGAGCGTAAGAAAACAGGTTGACTAATCTCGTTTATAATTTAACAGTTTATAAAAAAAACGTTTACTGCACTAAAAACATAAAAAAACAAGAAACAAACAAATCCACGAAACGAGCACTTAGATGCAAATACAACTGAAAGACGCGAATGATAAATCCTCTGAGGTTTTCTATCTCATAGAGAGAACTGAAAGATCAAATATAAATACATCACAAGTTATATCAAAGTATGAAATGAAATTTAAATATACATACAATATATTATTTTATTCAAAAAGACGTGCTCAGAGTTAATGCAAGATCAGCTAGAGGAAGATCATCGACAGTTTCGCGTGTGTCAAGTTTTGCGAGCGGACTGTCTTTCCGGCTGGTTCTTGGAGATTGTCCTGGTAGATGTGTTTTGAAGATTCTGACTCGTTCTCGGGTGAAGACTAGCTCCTCCAGAACTGCTTCCTTTCTGAGAAGAAGTAGAAGCAGTGTTGCCTTTTAAAGGAGATTGTTGGTGCCGGGCGACGTTGAGGTGGTGAGGGAGAGAGACTGTGGTTGAATTCCTGTAGTTTGATTAAAAAAAAATGTTGTGTATAAATTAAATGCAATTATTAGCTGTATAGACAATTCAAGCAGCACAAGAAATCTAAATCGCTGTGCAAGTTTCAAACAAATGTCTATTATTGAATCTATTATCACTGTGAGAGCAGATGAAAATGTTTTATAATAGTTTTATTAAACAATTCTAAGAAGAAGAATGTGAATTATCAAACTATTTTAAGACAAAAAATATACAACTTTTTCATCGGGGAAGTCTTTCGAATGACGCCGCCACCACTGACAGTACTGTTTGCCAGAGAAAAAGAATTGCGGTTAACATGCCCACCGCTGGCAGCACCTGGAGTAGTCATCATTTCTTTGCTCTGATTGAGACAAGAGGATCTAGGCGATAATGAAGGAACAGGAGTAAGGCTGGTACTTGAAGTCTTGCCTATTTTCTTGAGGAGTGGATGTGTGCGAAGTAAGAATTCCCTGACTCCGTTCGCGTCGACAAACTCCGACTGCGTGAGTCTCGACCAAGGGTTTGAACCTGTCAAGTCGAGAGCGGCTATCGCGACGGCCCTGCCAACCTTAAAAAAAACGAAGCCAAAGTTTATCTGAGCTGTTATTATATTTTCTGAATTTGTGTGCATTCCTTGCATTTAATAACATGAGGGGGTCATTATTACACTCTTTAAACTTTCTAGATCTCAAAGTTTATCATTTGAGCATTCTACAGGAATTATAGAAACTCAACTTCACTACAGGCAGTCAAATTTCCATAACAGGAATAAGACTCTGTGACTTAAAACAGATTTTCACCATCTTTTTAAATATAAAATATTTTAACTCTAACCCCTTCAAAGTGTGCCATGGTGTACTTGGGCGGAACAGATGCAGCTGGTGGAGGTGGACTGGCTCTACCCTTGTCCCCGGTGGTAGGGCAGATGTGGTTGACAACTCTTCCAGTGTTGTAATTGCATTCGAGAGTGTAGCTGTAATTTACAGTATAAATAAGATCACACATACATACATACATACATACATACATACATACATACATACATACATACATACATACATATGTATGTTTGTGTGTGTGTGTGAGCAAGATTTTTTATGGAAAACCATAAAGTTTGAGACTTTCAAATTTAATTTTGAATCGTAGGGTAGTTCACCTGTGAACGATTCCCAGGTGTTTAAATATAGCTACTCTTCCAGAACCTTCTTTGCTTGAATTTTCTCTTTTGTCAGTTGCGTACATGTTCTTTTCCGTAAAATTGCACTGGCCAAAGTCAAAGTGACCGCTGTTCATGCTCACTAATTTGGCATAGGTCAAACATTCAGCCTGAAAATTATGCATTAAGTTAAAGCTTTTTTATGAAGAAGTGATTATCATGGTGATGATGATGACTAGTGGTGAGATAAGAGTTAAATTTTTTTAGGTGAAATGACTTTGATAAAACAGCTCATTAGAAGCAGTTTGTTTAGATTAATTAATTCCATCATTTTTTACACAATACCTGATTTTCCAAGTTGGTGAAATTGTTCCCATAAAAGAAGCACCCTTTTTTAGAGGCATGGGCATGTAGATCCACATAAAAAGCAATCCCACTGTCTTTTGGGTTGATGTTTAGTAGCTTTGGGTCAGAGAGATGAGGGGTGGTTGAAGAGAGTACTGGATCAGACATAGCCACAAGAGTCAGTGGCTTAATGTTATCCTCATCACACTTAATGGGAGGAAGCGAGGATGTTTGGATTTTAGTAGGACTTGTTTTGAAGAGATGTGATGGTTGTGCAGAAGATGGATTGTGCGAAGGAGATAGGGACTGTGTTGGACTATTTGAAAGCGTAGATACCTGTGGTTCTGTTGTAGAAGTGCTCGAGATGTCCATCTCTTCAGCCTGTAGCAATGAGTTAAATCATCAGTTGAGGATCTGGTACTCTTTTTTTTTTATATTGTAATGTAACAGATTATTGTAGATGGCTGTGATTGTGACTACTGCTTACATCATGAATGATAGTGGCAATGAAGAATTTAACCAAACAAACCTTTTCTTGTGCCAGCAAAACTTGATTTTGTAAACTTGACGACTGTTCAACTGACTGATGCTGAAATCTTGAACCTGCTGCACTCATGCCCCTGCAGTGATGGAATACTAAAAGACTTTTGGTGGCATAGATGGAAGGATAGAGTTCGAATGTAGGGTCGAGATAGACCCTGTTGAGGTTTACCCCAAACTGATCGGTTCGGTAGTAACCCCTTGATACACCATCAGGGTTGAGCATGGGGATGAGTTTAAAGACAAATTTTCTGCGCAATTCCTCTGCCCTTGCGTCACCCTGTTTGAGGATAAAATCAAGGAAACCATTGAAGACGTGGCTTGAAGGGGTTTCTCCGGGATGGACGCGGCTGGACAGAAAGAAAACCTGAAAAGATAAAGTAAGATGGACTAAAAGAAACTTCAGGTTGCTATAAAATATTATTAATAAAAATAATTGTTATTTATTAATTAAAATGGAACAATTAAAAATGTATCAGTAGAATCACACAAATATAAATAAATTGACTAATTCAACCAACCTTTTTCGTCGGAAATTCTTTGCACCTCGGATATGACTTATCGGGAAAGAGTTTTTCATCAAATCTCGGCTCTTCTGCATCGGAAATTCCGGAACAATCGGAAACAGACAACAGGTCAACTCTGAAGCCATCCAGGGTATAACACAGAAGCTCTCGGTGATAGTAAATAGAGTTTGGAAGACTAAACAATAGAATATAAAAAAGCAAAGTTATCTCAAAAGCATTGTTCACATTAAAAGTGAAATAAGTTTTTAAAAAATCTGCAATAATAATTTCTGAATGCACTATACAATGAGATTATGTGTTGTATTAAAGCATCATAATGTAAAACTTGTTAATAATTTTTGCCTATACAGCAGTAGGCCCGACCACAAAAAAGCCAATTAAATCTTTCATAAGTGCAACAAAAGTACTGAAGTTATGCAAATATTGAAGATATGGTGGATACACTTAGATGCTAAAATTAGCTTATGTTAGCTGCTCATTCGTGATTAGTTATTAAGCTAGAAGTTGTTCAAGTTGTTGAAATGTTATAACTAGTTATAAGCCTTCGTAGAACAATTAGACGTAGAACGCAAGTTGTTAGGTGTATTAATAGATTATTACAATTCTTACACAAACAAATGACCCATAATAACAACGTAACTGGCCTGTGTGACCCGAAGTCAGAACAGCTGATGAACTTCCTGTCAAGAGCACTCAACTTTTCTTGACATTCAGTGTATGACCAAGGATATGAAAAAGCAAAGTAGGTGGCAGTGCTGAAATCCTGGAAAGTGTGCTGAAATGTGAGTATGTGGTCTGTCCCGGACGGCTGTTGAAATTTAAAACAAGCAACGGTAGTATCATAGATAAGTGTTGTTATAATTAAAAAAAATTAATTTAACAAATGTTTAATTTCTGGTAATCATGGCTATTTGATGATGTTAATGAAATAACCTACTTCAAAAGTAATTTTTTCCTTGATTCTTTCCCACTTTCCCCTGATGCCAACTTTAAAGAATGGGACATACCCCCCATTGTACAGCTTGCACTGTTTATTTAAGTTCATAATGTTCATCTTGATGATGACTCCACTACTAAATGGTAAAACATGTTTCACTCCAAAATAAAACCAGGACCTGCAATAATTTTAGGAGCATTGTTTGCAAAATTACTTTCAAACTGTAACACAAATCACTATTAATTTGAAATGATTACTGAAAATTAACTTAACTCTTTTAAAAATAAAAATTTACTTTAGGTTTGATCTTAAAAACCTGTTTAAATTTTCATGAGCAGTTCCTGCTGCATCTGGTTTTGTCCACAGATTGAATTCTAAGTCTGTAAAATATGCAGATATTGTAAAAAAAAAATAATGCTTACACAACTGTGGAATATTTAACAAGTATTTTTATACCAAAAGCACTATTCGATTCGGTTTCTAATTTGTCCACTTTCTGCACTTGATTTAAATTTCCGGAATCAAAATTCGAAAAAAATACTAAATTTCCAAAAATAAATTCCATGCCAGTATTTTAATTTTTAAAACATCAGCGATGCATTGATCAGACTTGACTTATTAGTAATCCGGTTGGAGAATAGTCGGCGTAAAACATTTCCATAATAAACTTTTTTGTTGCCTAGAACAACGTAGAAAAAGATTGTTAAAAGCTGTTATTAAAAATAGTGTGCAACAGTTCTTCTTACATTTAGAATGTAAATAAGAGCAATTTAGAAAAAGCTGCAACAAATTTAAATTTTTTAAATTAACGTTGTAATTATTTTAATTGTAAAACATTAAAATTAAATTTTCAATTATATTGTTTTAAAATTTTGTATCTCTAGTATTTGAACATATTTAAATCTATGTATTATCTATGTCTTTATTATTAAACACTAAACAGGGCGATAAAAGAAAGACCAGCTAACGTTGTCACTAATCTTCCAGCATGGATTTTCTGCCGTTTTCTCAGTCAACTCCTGTTTCGTCTGCCGTTAAATCATCTACTAAAAATCACTCAAGCACTAAACGACGTAGGCCATCTTCTCCATCTACAGTTCCTAGACGCCACGAACCGAAACCGAAATTATCTCGACAAGAAACCAGTTGTGTTGATGGTGAGTGCTTGCCGAGACATTTAAAACTTCACCAGGAAATAGTGAAATTTGTGCAAGATTCGTCCCCTTCACCGGAAGAAAGGAAAAATAGAGAGCTAGTTATAGAAAGAGTGACTAAGGTGGTCAAGTCACTTTGGTCGGGCGCTACCGTTGAAGTTTTCGGCAGCTATAAGACTGATCTCTACCTACCAACTTGCGACATAGATATTGTCATTTTTGGAAAATGGCCGAGCAAGCCTTTTTACAGCCTAAAAGAGAAATTAGTGGAAGATGGAGTTTCAGAAGAAAAATATGCTCAAGTACTAGATAATGCATCTGTTCCGATAATCAAAGTGGTTGACAAGCAAACTGGTATAAGAGTAGACATCACTTTTAATGCTGCTAGTGGTCTTGCCAGTGCTGATCAAATAAAACAATACCTGGCTGAGTACCCAAGCTCGCGTTCTCTGATTATAGTACTAAAAAGATTTCTTTCCCAGCGATCACTCAATGAAGTCTACACAGGTGGAGTGAGTTCTTATGGACTCATGCTAATGGTCATCAGTTTTTTGCAGCTTCACCCAAGAGGAGATGGAAAGCTAGAGAAAGTTAACTTGGGAGTTCTTCTAACCGAGTTTTTTGAACTTTACGGTTGCCATTTCAATTACCTGAAAGCTGGAATTAAGTTAAATAAAGGACCGATGGATAAAAAGCTTGGAAGTTACTTCCCTCGTGCCGCGTCTGACAACAACCGAATCCAGCTCTCCATTCATGATCCTGCAGCTGAAGAGGAAAGCGATGTTCTGCGAGGTTCATACAATTACTTTGAAGTCAGATTAGCATTCCAGCATGCCTACCGAAGACTTTCAAACGAACTTCTTTCTCAGCGACCAACGTCTAAAAGTATTCTTTCGCTAATTTTAAATCTTTCTGTTCGCGACGATGCTGATGCGTGAAAATTCGATTGCTATCAAATTTTATTTAATTTAATTGTTTTTGTTTATTTCCTCTAATGACATTAATATTTGCTCATTAAAATTTTGCTTTGTGTTTCCTTGAGCAACGTGCTTAAAATAAATTCCTGTTAACGTTTATTTTAATACATTTTATTCTAAAAATTATTCTTAGCTCTTGTGCTAGAAAATTTGAACTGTTAGTTGTGTTCTCAATTCCTGTTAACGTTTATTTTAATACATTTTATTCTAAAAATTATTGTTAGCTCTTGTGCTAGAAAATATGAACTGTTCGTTGTGTTTTTAATTTATGCAGAATCTTGATATGTTTGTGTGTTCAAAATATACAAAATGGGCCATTAGTTTAATGCTTAAAATCAGTAAATGTTCATGTTCAATTGAATTTTATGAGTGGGAGAAAACAATTTTCAATCCGTTTCAGATTCCGTTTTTGATTTCCAAATAAAGTAGTTCAAGCTAGTGTGTCAAAATTGTTGCAATTTCTGCCAAATATTAAAAAAATATTGTTTAAATGTCACTCATAGCTATAATTCCTTCTTGAAAATTGGCTGTCAGTCAATGAAGTTAGGCGTGATAGATCGTGGGAACTTCTATTCAGTCTGAAGTGTTAAATAAATGTCCCGACACCTAGTAAAAAAAACAATGAATTAGACGCGACATCTAACGAATACTTTGTAAATAGAATTTCCGCTGAATCAGTGAAAAAAAGCGCCACCTAGCGAATACTAATAAACTGATTTTTCAGTGAAATTTGTTTTAAACCATGAAATGCGACATTCTTTGTTAGTTTTTGATTATTCGCTAGGTGGCGCTAAATGTCCGATTTAGGAAAAAATTATGTCACCGTTATTTTAAATTCAAAATTATAAAAAAAATTTCTATTATATTTTGAGGGGCGTGTAACAAGAACTGCGAAAAGCCACTGTACAATTGGTACCAAAACGAGTCTGCAAAAAGCCATTGCACAATTAGCACGAAAATGGGTCTGCAAAAAGCTACTGTACAACTGGCACCAACACTGGTCTGCAAAAAGCAGCTGCACAAATGGCACTGAAAGGGGTTAGTCCATTATATTTCGAGGGGCGTGTAACATGAAGCTGCGAAAAGCCACTGCACAATTGGTACTAAAACGGGTTGATCTATTATATTTTGAGGGGTGTATGACTTCGCTCTTAAAAAAAAAAAAAAAAAAAAATTTTTTTGGACTAACCTAATCTTAGGACGATTCCATACCCCCCTTTGAGAACCCAAAAATGAAGTCCGTTTTGCTCTAGGACGCACCGTTTAGGCGCTAGAGCGATTTAAAGTTTTTAATTCTAGAAAATCGAAAACTGAAAAATTGAAAAAAAACATTCATTCGATAGATGTCCCTACATCTAAATAAAGTGACACCTAGCGAATATACTTAAAGACGGGTACCGAAATTAGTCTGTTATATTTTGAGGGGCGTGTAACATGGAAGCTGCGAAAAGCCACTGCACAATTATTTGTACTAAAACGGGTTGATCTATTATATTTTTAGGGGTGTATGACTTCGCTCTTGAAAAAAAAAAAAAAAAAAAATTTTTTTTGGGACTAACCTAATCTTAGGACGATTCCATACCCCCCTTTGAGAACCCCAAAAATGAAGTCCGTTTTGCTCTAGGACGCACCGTTTAGGCGCTAGAGCGATTTAAAGTTTTTAATTCTAGAAAATCGAAAACTGAAAAATTGAAAAAAAACATTCATTCGATAGATGTCCCTACATCTAAATAAAGTGACACCTAGCGAATATACTTAAAGACGGGTACCGAAATTAGTCCATTATATTTCGAGGGGCGTGTAACATGAAGCTGCGAAAAGCCACTGCACAATTATTTGTACTAAAACGGGTTGATCTATTATATTTTTAGGGGTGTATGACTTCGCTCTTAAAAAAAAAAAAAAAAAAAATTTGTTTGGACTAACTTAATCTTAGGACGATTCCATACCCCCCCTTTGAGAACCCAAAAATGAAGTCCGTTTTGCTTTAGGACGCACCGTTTAGGCGCTAGAGCGATTTAAAGTTTTTAATTCTAGAAAATCGAAAACTGAAAAATTGAAAAAAAACATTCATTCGATAGATGTCCCTACATCTAAATAAAGTGACACTTAGCGAATATACTTAAAGACGGGTACCGAAATTAGTCTGTTATATTTTGAGGGGCGTGTAACATGGAAGCTGCGAAAAGCCACTGCACAATTATTTGTACTAAAACGGGTTGATCTATTATATTTTTAGGGGTGTATGACTTTGCTCTTGAAAAAAAAAAAAAAAAATTTTTTTTTGGGACTAACCTAATCTTAGGACGATTCCATACCCCCCCTTTGAGAACCCAAAAATGAAGTCCGTTTTGCTCTAGGACGCACCGTTTAGGCGCTAGAGCGATTTAAAGTTTTTAATTCTAGAAAATCAAAAACTGAAAAATTGAAAAAAAAACATTCATTCGATAGATGTCCCTACATCTAAATAAAGTGACACCTAGCGAATATACTTAAAGACGGGTACCGAAATTAGTCCATTATATTTCGAGGGGCGTGTAACATGAAGCTGCGAAAAGCCACTGCACAATTGGTACTAAAACGGGTTGATCTATTATATTTTTAGGGGTGTATGACTTCGCTCTTAAAAAAAAAAAAAAAAAAAATTTGTTTGGACTAACTTAATCTTAGGACGATTCCATACCCCCCCTTTGAGAACCCCAAAAATGACGTCCGTTTTGCTCTAGGACGCACCGTTTAGGCGCTAGAGCGATTTAAAGTTTTTAATTCTAGAAAATCGAAAACTGAAAAATTGAAAAAAAAAACATTCATTCGATAGATGTCCCTACATCTAAATAAAGTGACACCTAGCGAATATACTTAAAGACGGGTACCGAAATTAGTCCATTATATTACGAGGGGCGTGTAACATGAAGCTGCGAAAAGCCACTGCACAATTGGTACTAAAACGGGTTGATCTATTATATTTTTAGGGGTGTATGACTTCGCTCTTAAAAAAAAAAAAAAAAAAAAAATTTGTTTGGACTAACTTAATCTTAGGACGATTCCATACCCCCCCTTTGAGAGCCCAAAAATGACGTCCGTTTTGCTCTAGGACGCACCGTTTAGGCGCTAGAGCGATTTAAAGTTTTTAATTCTAGAAAATCGAAAACTGAAAAATTGAAAAAAAAAACATTCATTCGATAGATGTCCCTACATCTAAATAAAGTGACACCTAGCGAATATGTCCAAATCGGCTAAGTCTAAAGGAACGTTTACACAGGCAAAGATTCGCTGGCACCAAGTCAATGTAGCGGCACCTTTGCGACAGTGAGGGCTTACACGAGACAATTTCAGTACGTATTTTGTCGGAGCTATTTCTGTCAATATTGTGTGCGTAGCTGGGTTTTGTCATTTTTGCTCTAGTTTATTTCGCAAAAATGTATTAAAAAAAATTTAACAACTTTTTTAATATTGAATTTGACATGAATTAACATTAAATAGTTGAAGAAAAGAATCGCGTTCTAAACTAAATAAATTTAAAATACAACTTCTCCATAACTTTGAAAAAAATTTACTAATTAGACTAAATTCGGGTTTTTACCGACCCCCATCACTCTACATCCTGTTATGTTACCGTTGATTTTAAGTCTAATCACATGCAAAATAATTTTATACAGAATTCTAAACATTGGCTCAAAAAATTAGTTTCCTCTGATAAAAATCTGTTTCAATCAACCTCGTGGAAAATAATCAATTAAGGTTCTTTATGACAGGATATAATCACGTTAAGAATCGAACATTTCATATGTATAATATTGGGTGCACTAGGTTCGATTAAGCAAGCATTTTCGATAGCATACAAAGAAAAAAATGTTCTAACATGACATCACTACATTTTTTCATTCTACACTGATACCCAACTACTTTGTGAATGAAAACTAGTTGAAATGGGAGTGGCTGACGACGTGGGATTCAAATAGGTCAAACAAGAACTTAAGTAGTTCAAGCGACGATGAGCAATAAGAAATAGCAGCAGTATTCATTAGTGTCTTTATTCTAGGAGGTACACGCCTGGGATTTACTAATAACCCCGTGAAACCTGAGCAAAACGGTCCTCTTCATGGAACTAGGTCGTCAACAAAATGCTTAACACGAAATAATGTTAAACAGAATGATAGAGTGAATGTGAAACAACGCGCAGAGGTGTAGTAATCAATCATCCCCAACACACCTTGCAATCCAATCAAAAAGCTTTAATCTGAAAGTATGACCTAAAATAAAAGTATGAATAACAATAAAACGATACACAAACACAAAAATAAGGCAGCAAACTTGGTAACATTGTTGAATATTTGCCTTTGTTTGAAGGAAATAAATACACGTGTCAATACAATCTTACAATGAACAGGAGATACACTAAAGGCAAATAATAAGAAAACGCGAGAGAGAGAGAGTATGAGAGAAAAAGAAAGAGAGAGAAAGAAAGAGAGAGATTATGAGAGAAAAATAGAGAGAAGAGAGAGAAAGAAAATATCTTCAAACTTCTTGTTCTCACAATGACACAGATTATCACCTTCAATAACACAGTTTAACATCAATGGTAGAAAAAATGATAATAAAACAATAATAACAATAATAATAATCATAATATTCATAATCCTAGTCACTGTCAAAATGATCACTGTTTGATATGATCATCAGTCCTATCCTTCTTTCCTGTTTGATTGGTCAGTACTTTGTGGTGGTTCTTAGATATTTTCTACCAGATGGCAAATCCTTGACCTGATAACCCGGATATCTCGTCTGTGCATCTTCTTGACTCAGTGTGGGTTGCAACATGCAAGAACTGGAAGGCTATGAAATTAAAGAATGATATCGAACCATCAATTATTATTATAATTATAATTATACTTATAATTATTATTATAATCATATTTTCACAAATTCCCATATTTGGTTATTGTTGATAAATACAAGAAAGGTTAAAAAAAAATAAAATAGAATTTAGAAACCACATGATGCGAATTACAACATAGAAGCGATACGAGGAAATGCGATGAATAGACGTTATAGCCGCTTTACTGCCTTTCTATTTAATAAATGTGAAAGCAAACGTAATTTTCACACAAAATTAAAACCTCTCTGGCTTAAAACGAGCCGTGTGGCTGAAAAGGTCAAATACTACTTACATAGAGAATGTCAAAGATAACAATAAAAATAAAAATAATAATAACAACAATAATAATAACCTACCTTCCAATCAACAGGTGTGGCAAGAGGTTGAACGTCTGTCAACTTGAGAGAATCGACAACCCTGAGGATCTCACTTTGAAAAAAGAAAATAAAACACAATGAAAAACATATAAACAACTGTTTAAAATAAAAAGATTGAAAATAACAAATTGATTTATTAATTAATTTATAATAAATATAAACAATTATTTAAAATAAAATAAAAAATAAATACAATTAATGGATTTATAAATTAATTTTTAAGAATTGTATTCGACAAATTATACACACTCAAAATTTCTTCCTGTTGTAGCAGGATAGAGGATAGAAAGCTTCATAGTCTTGTCTGGTCCAATGATGAAAACCTACGAACACAAGCGCATGTGTAAAAGTATAAAAAATATATAAATAGAAATACAAAAGCATACCAGACAACATTTCAATTAACCTTCAAACCTACAATATATACATACGTACCCTCGTAAAGCATAATAACAAATGGTGACGGGTCTGAAACAACTGATATAATGAAAGGTTTGTTTTGAACTTTGAGCGATAGTTTAATTTTTTAAATATGTTATTTAACTGAAACAGAATCTTACTGACATTTTTATGACAACAAAGTTCACATTTCATCTCTTTGTTTTTTCATAAAACAACAATAATAAGTTGAAAAATCAAATTTGATTAATTTTTAATTAAAAATTTAATTCTAAACAATTCTTATTATACCGGGAAAGGTAAAAAAAACTAAAAAAAAAATCTCGATGACCCTTCTTCTTCTTGAGATCTCGCAAGAAAAGCATTTTAAAAGTTTTTCAAGACTCTCAACATTTCTCATTTTTATCAACCAAAACAAAAAATAGAGAGAGAGAGAAAGAAAGAGAGAAAGAGAGAGAAATAAAGAGAGAGAGAGAAAGAAAGAAAGAGGACAACACAGGAATAAATTCCAAGCAGATCATTTATCAATAAAAAAAAGAAAAAAAAGATGCAAACAGAAAGAATAAAAAATCAAATCTGACAGCTCTGGCAGTCAAAGGAATTCCCTCTTCATCCTTCTCATCAGCATCGAGCATTCCAAACTTTCGGGCAAGAACCCTCTTCTTGTCATCTATGATCGGGTACGGAATAGGTCCGGGCTTGTTGCAGTAATGCAAGATGTCCTGTAAGAGTTGAGATTGTAAGATTACTACTACTCAATAAAATGTAAATGATTCGGAATTTTTCTACAAGAAATTATGTAATTGATATAAAAACTAAACAATTACTTTGGTTCAACATAAATGAAATAAGGTTTTCAGTAAAACTCTTCAATTAATGTAATCATTACATAAACTATTTTTTAAAGTCAATTAACAAATCGTGATTAAACAATTAAGAAGCGCTTACATGAATTAACTCTCTGACAATAACTTTGTCAGTCCTAACAACCAATTAATAATTACAAATAATATACATAATTACAAATAATATACATAATTACAAATAATATACATAATTACAAATAATATACATAACACGACAAAATTAAAATACGCTTTATACGCAATAAAGGATGTTGTTATTGTACCATAAGTGAATTGTTTCAAAGGAAGATTCACCAGAAGATATAATACTGCAACTAACAAGATGTTTGCCATCTCAAATTCATCAGTCAACAAACAATTTGCATACATGTATGTAATTTATTACGACGACGATGATGATGATGATTTAAAGTTGAAAGCTAATGAATGCAATCAAGTGGCTGAGAAATTTTTAATCTTTTCTATCGAATACAAGAACTCAATCAAAGGTCATACAAAATGGAGGACAAATAAGGTAAAGAATGCTTCTTCTAATATTTAAAAATAATAAAAACAGTCTACGACTACAAAGGCCGACAGAGTCGATGACTTGCTACGATAAAGAATACCAAGAATCGATGATAAGTTTTATCTCTCTAAAAATTCACAGCCATTAATTAGTATTACTGCAACCATAGCTAGCTGATGGATTATGTTTTTACTCTAAAATACTGGTAAAAACATGTTTATTAAAAATTAAATAAAACTGTATTATTATTATTATTATCATCATTATTATTATTATTTAATTTTATACTAGAGTTGGGAAGAACAAAAGGAATAAAATTCTCACATTACTCCACCCTATGTGGTCCTCAATAGTGTCACACGACAGGGCGATCACCTTCACCTTTCTCTTTTCAAATTCAGGGTAGAGCTCCACCATTCTGGCCAGTTCGGTGGTGCACACCGGGGTGTAATCTCTCGGGTGGGAAAACAAGATACCCCAACTGAAAAAAAAAATTGAGAACAAATAAAAAGATGGAAAGTTCAATAAATGGTAACAAATAAAATAGTCATTTTTACTGAAGCCTGAAAACGGTCTGTTAATTGTTTCAAGTGCCAATAAACATATTTAAAAAATTACTCTTTACCTACTCAATAGAAAGCCAGTGTTATGTTATTTGACTAAAAAAGAAACATTTTAGAAAATAATAATGCGATGCAACATACAAGGCATTAGAGTATGTTGCCTAACAGTAGAGTTGAGAGTTGAAGACTTTAAGTTAGAATAGATTCAGGAACTTAAAAAATCCTACGCAGGAATAAATAAGAGAAAAAACAAGAAGTAGCAATGTAGATGGTAGTTTAGAAATGGAAGTAGTTGTTTGATTCTAGAACAATGAAAGTAACAAGAGTTATCTTCGAGTAAAACATACCGAGCTATTTCCTATTTATACCAAATAGTCCGAAATAAATAATTTACATGTAACCCTGCTGCATCAACCAAAAGGAAGTAGGATGGAGATTAAGGAAATGTTTACACAAGCGACCACGGTTTGTATCTTCAAAACATTCAACACTAGAAGTTGTTTTCTATCTTTATCAACTAAGGCTTACTAAGAAGACAGGGGCTATACTGGGACATAGGAGATTACTAAAACAAGATTTAGTAACCAATAAATAAAGAGTACAAGAAAGTTTAAAATATAGTAATGAAGAGTTTATATTAACAAATTATTTGAAAACTGCAAACTTATTTATTATTAACACTACTTACAAATAAAATATATACAGTTTTTTATAAGCCATCGTCTAATCCAGCTTTTTGGCTGCAATAAAGGAAATTTAAAGTTAAAGTTAATTAATTGTAAAGTAAGACTACTAACTCCTTCCCGAGCCAATCGTAAAACTTTATAGTTCCCTGTGTTGTGACGGCTGTGAAGTCAGGGAATTGAGAACCCAGGAAAATCATTTTTCGAGCTCAATTCGTTTAACTACAAAATAATAAACACCGTCGTTATGTAATAGTTATGTTTCGCTTAATTAATTAAAGCTACTTGCTAGTTTACTGGGATCGTATGCACAAAGAGAGAGTAAGCACTACTCTCCGAGTAGCTATTCTCGGAGTAGCGGGTGACAGAAGGCTTTCCTTTACTTTACATTAAAAAGTAAAGCCTATTTCAAGCTATTTAATAATTTCTTTCTCGGGTTATTAACCACAAACTACACGACACTAAAAACTGTGAACTAACTAACAAACTAACAAGCTAACTAACTAACCAACTAACTAATTAACTAACTACTAACTAACTAATTAACTAACTAACCAACCCACCATTAACTAACCACTAACCGTGACTAACCTCGTTAACTTGTAAAAAGAAGCAAGTTAAGAGTTAAGTTAAGTTAAGTTAAGTTAGTTAAGACAGACGTAGTAGACGACCCGACCTACAAAACCAATTAACAGGTTTCAGAGTCCTAATCTCTCTTATATATTCTTATTGTGTATGTATACATACATAAGCACTTATATAATACTTGATAACAAACCGAAGAGCAAGCAAGTGTTGCCGACCGTACGTACGTAGAGCGGCCGAGCTGACAGACGCGGTGCATGTAAATATTTTTATTGATCAGCTCAGATTGGTTTTTCAGACAGGTAATGTTTTATTGTTATCATTATTTTAACTGAAAAAAAATATATTAAACTTTTCATAAGAGATAAATAAATTTTAAAAATAAAACAAAAACTTGACCAACTCATCAGCGCTCTACCAACCCGCTCCACTGTCATACATCCGAGACGATTTTGATAACTTTTAAATACTCATTCTCTGGTTGTCTTCTTTAGTCGTGTCCTTCTTCGATTCCCCATAGGGAACAACAAAACAACTAACAAAGATTCAACCGAATACTATTTAGCTATTAATCTATATAAAATTATATTTGCTTGTTTTGAGAGATGCGAATAAACGTTGCGACCAAAATTATACAGCTATGAAATTTAAAAATTTATAATTTTTTGAAGTTGCGAAGAGAAAATCAAATTCTACTTCAGTTGCTGTCGAATGCAAAAATTACTCAATACAATTAAACCTTAAAAACTTCAAATTGAAGTTTATTTATATCACTCATCTTAAGAGCTGCAAGATATCTTGTCCCCACAGACCCCATATCGAGTTAATTATCTCACCCTCTCATGCACTTATTCTTTCTTGCTTGACGTGCATCCTCATCTTTCCTTCCCATCCCTATCTTTGTTTCCCACCCTCTTCTTTCCCTAATTACCGAGGACTGAAATTAGAAAGAAATAAGTACAACATGCGTAAAAATCGAAAGCGGACAACAAAATGAATGAAAGATGGCCATGATGAAACACAAAACGGCCAATCATGAAATGATACTAATAAGACGGCAAACAAACAAGTTGAGAAGTTTCGAACTCAAAACTTCTCCCACTACAATAATATAATAATAATAATAATTTTTATGAAACTGGTGTCATAACAATAACATTTTATAATTAATTAATTAATTCATTCATTCATTCATTCATTCACTCATTCATTTACTCACTCGCTCACCAGTACGTTCGTTCATTCATTCATTCATTCAATCATTCATCCATCCATCCATCCATTCATTCATTCATTCATTCATTCATTCATTCATTCATTCATTCATTCATTCATTCATTCATTCATTCATTCATTCATTCATTCATTCATTCATTCATTCATTCATTCATTCATTCATACATACATAGTTATCATGGTTCTCGTCATAGACAGTGTCAACAACATGAAAATGACAAACGATTAGAAACGAAAGAGCGAACAAAAGATTCGAACAATAACAACAAACTGTGACGCAAAAACAAGGAAGAATAACGTCATTTGATGATAATGATGATAGTTATGGACGATGATGACGCAGATGACGATAATATTAGTCATCGTATACTTATAGTAAGAAGTAACGAAATCGATTCAAATGTAGTATTTAGGTAACTAAGATCCTTAGAACAAACAAACAAATATGAATTTGAACATTAAAACTGTAAACTGATAAAAGCAATGAAGTAAATTCTAATTTTTAAATTGAAAATAAAATTATATAAAGAGAGAAAGGATATCAATGATATTAAGTAAGACTGATTCAAAACTTTCTTTAGCTTTCATCGAAAAAATTATTCTCAGGTTAGCGTGACTTCAGGCTGTCACACAAATAAGGTCAGACACACACCCTGTCATAAATGAGGTAAATATGTCACACAAATTAAGTCACTGTCATATCGGAGGCCAGTCAGTCAGTCAGTCTGTCTGTCGCAGAAGTTCACGCGCTCATCAAAAAACTGAGAATAATCAAGCTGCTAAAGCTTTCGGCAGAGCCATGCACCTGTGGAAAGTCTGAGCAAGTTCAGGGTCAAACTTGCAGACTCGAGGTGTGCAGGGTAACAAAGCAATCAGTCCGACCGCTGCCGCCACTGTCGCCGGCGATTCTCCGGCGTTTTTGCCGTCGTCGCCGCCGCTATGTTTTCTGTCGACGATGTCCGAGCAGATTTCTTCGGGGAAGGTGACCGATTTGCTCGCATTGCTCGCTGCCGACTGGTGAATAAATTATAGAAATAAATTAGAATACGTGAAAATTAGCAAGAAAGACGTTTTTATGACATCATCATCAGTATCATCATCATCAGCCTAATATTCATCATTCATCATCATCAGCATCATTTCCTCGAATCATGACAACGATCAGTATTATTATAAACAACCGAAACTCTTCTTCATAGCGATTAATTCAGCCTCTCAGATGCCTTGTTCGTTTTACATCCGCCTCAAGTACACAAAAACCACTAGGCATACACACGACACAAAATAACGCTTACTCCACTTCCCCACCCATCCAGGTGTCGTGTTAGATACATAACATCTTCCTACAACACTCCCACTACCGCTCCATCTATTCAAAAATATTTTATTAACTTCTCTTTTCATCTTTATAGCTTTCTTTCTTCTAACTGCTTCGATGATTTTTTCAACGGCTGCGGCATGTTCTTCACGCGATGGAGTCGTCAAGTTTGCCACCATATTCCGCGCTCTTCCAGCCAATTCGAGACTTTCTTCGAGCATGGAGCATTTGAGCAGCAGTCTACTGAGAACCGTACACGATTCAATCGACTTCAGATCTCTTTCACCGAAGAACTTCAAATATATTAATTCAAAGTGATTAGAATTATGTAAACCTGATGGTTAAAAAGGTTTTAAACCTGGAAAGATAAACTTATAAAATAAAACTATTTAAAATATAAAAATATTAAACCGACCTTAAGTCTAATAACCAGGGCTCTAACGCAAGCGTCCACTGCTTCTTGTATGCGTCCTGACCTCTCAGCTTCCTGACAAAGTCCCATAAGTGCTGCTGAAGTAGCAGGGTGATCGTTCCCCCACCAAGCCCTGCACAGCTCCACCCCACTAATAGCCGCCTCTCTTGCTCTCGCCAAAAGACCCAGTTCGCCCCATATTTTTCTGCGGCAGTCCCAGCCCCTGAGCTTGATGGGGTGATTAGTCATATTAGCTACAGTAGATTCTCTAATGTCGTATGAGTTCGAGGTGTAACCATGGGCAAGAGTTCCGGCCACAGACTGGTTTGAAATGCTAGAGTAGTGAGTGAAAATTGTGAATGGGTGATAATTAGCAGTACTAGTTGACTCGCTCCTTTGATTTTCCGAACTTAGGTGCAGAGATAATTTGCTCGTTTTTCTTGGAATGGCAGAAGCATAATCTTTTCCTCTATCGTTCATTACTACAGTGGAGCCGTGTCTGTGAACAGATCCTTCTTCAGTGAAACCATCTTCCTCATCATCGTGGTAATTTCTGCTAACACTTTCACAGGGCGATAAGGAAGACGCGGTGGGAAATTCTCGGTAGGAAAGGGGAGAATAGTACGAAGAAGACGACGACGACGCCGGTCTTGAAGTAGCGGCAACGGCAGCAGTGGCAGTCGATGACGACAAAGACAAAGGCGACGACGCCGAGGAAGACGAGGAAGAGGCAAAGAAAGAATCGGCCATGTTGTAGACATGCCTGGCTGCCTGGATCTTATCAGTAGCCGAAAGCATCCACGAGTAAGTCTCACTGGCTATCAGGGTGCAGGCATGACCAAAGTTCGGCAGAATACTGTCCACTGTTGAAGAAGCGCGATATCAGAAAAAACTTGTTAATTAGTTTATTTATTATACTTTCATAATAAAATACATCTATTTAAGCCTGAGATGGATGTACATTCATGGAAACATAATACAACCTCATTAAAACGACAAAGTAATCACCGTATCTATTGCGGACCTATACCTACAGATTTTAACTTTAAGTAATATTTATATAAATCAAATTAATACCATCATTTAATCTATTTAATATAATAAACAAACAATTATATTATTTTACTACACATGCATACTACACACACGCACACGCATAGTGACACATACACTTCGTACCATATTCACAACTGATTTCCTTGTGCATCTCAAGGGATTTTCTCATCAGCATGGCTGACTGCTCCCTATCAACTGGCCACACGTTCAATCCCATGACGTAATAGAAATAAGCTCTGTCCACTTTGTTGATCTAAATATAGGTATGTTTGAAACGATATAGGCTAATATTATTCACATTGCGTTGATTGCATATTATTACATTGGCTGCTCGATTGAAAATACGACAATGTCGGAATGTTCTGAATTAATGTTATACCATTAAATAGGTTTTTTTTATTTATCCATTCCATTAAAAAACAACTGTTTACTTTGAATCAAGTGATAAGATATGATAGATTCATTTTCATACAAAACATTTGATTAATAAAAATTAATAAACATTTATAAATAACTAGAAATAATCACCTGAAAAAGAAGGAATCTGATTCTAGTAATCATCTCGGCTACATCTTCTTTCTTATTATTTACATCATCATCACATCCAGCAGCTTTTTCTGATCCTTCACCGTTGAGACATGATTGAAAATTGAAAAGATTTCCTGGGTTGTCGAATCGCTTTGCAGCGACGTCCGTATAATTCGCCGCAATGCCACTGTCGACGCTGCCAACGGCAATTATTCCTTTGGAGCTGCGGCATTCAGACGGCTTCACAGCAGTTTGGGTTGACGCTTCCACGTCGCCATCGTTGTCGCCAAGTGAAGCAGCCCGGTCCTTAACAGCCATGTTTAGTCTTAGAACGATACTGAGTAAGGCCCGGCACTCAAGGGAAGCATCTCTTGTGTCATTATCACTCTTGTTATGCCTGGCCAGGTCGGACAGACCTCTGAAAACAGCTTTGTAGGCGGACAGCGGTAGAACTTGGGTCAGGAAAATGGCGCCAGGGAGTGTAGCCAAACATTGACAAGCGGCCAACAACGGATGGCTAGTTTTGATTTCTTGGGTGTTTTTTAAAAGATCGAAATCAAGATCGGTAAAGAAGTTGCGTCCCAGCGTTGCGACCAAATCTGGAAGACATAGATCAATTTCTTTTCTTGCATTTACAAACGAATCGCCGTTGTAGTAGGATTGGTACGAAGAAATCAGTTTATTAGCAAGATAGCTGTGGAGTACCAGCTTCGGTTGGCCAAAGTACTCGGGTCTCAAATGCTTGGCAATCGAAAGAACAAGTTGCGGGATTCTGAACCGAGAGGTGGCTTTCTCTACGACTCCTTGGTTTAGATCAAAGTCAAATCCATGACTGAGTCTATTCTTCAGAGGAAGTTGATATCTTCTAGGAACGAGAGGTTCAACGAGAGAGGTTTTTCTGGAGCACAAGAAAGAAGGAAATGTGACCGGCTGTCTGATCTTATGAAGCATACCAAGTCCTTCGAGTTTCTTGATGGCACACGACACTCTGAGTCTCCACTCTTGTAATTCTTTTGACATTTCAGTTTGTTTTTTCATGTCCACATCACCACAGCCACTGCTAGAACTGCCCACACGACCACCGCGACTACCGTGGTGACCACCACCGGCGTCGTCGTAAGCGTTCTGTGCTTTATTAGCAATTAGACAGCAAGTCGCCGACTCCACGTCAAAGCCTGATTTGAATTCTGACATTAGCCACAGAACGTCAGTCATGGTCTGATAACCATCGTCCATCACTTCCAAAGCGGTTAAAATCACGCTGGCTGACAGTTTCTCTGCCCTGAACGGCTCTTCCTCATCTCCCCAAGCGTGAGCTTTCATTTCAATGTTTGACAAAGCACCTTTAACACCTTGGTGATCAGTGACTTTTATCCGAAGTCTACTTGTATTTTCAAATTTCTTTTTTTCCTCAGTAGCCAGTTCATTCTCCAAAAGAATCAAGCACGGATGGGAGTGCGATCCAACGCCTTTCAAAAGCTGCTTGAAAGATTTCGGCTTTGTATTAGCCGTTCTTGCCATAATTTTAGCGGCTGTTGGCATCATTCTCAAGGTGCTGGCAGCATCTGCTAGTATCTGAACGCTTTTGGCATCCAAGACGCACCTGGTGCCTACGAAACTTCTTATTAATTCAGGAGTAAACGAATGGAAGTTCGGAAGGCGGAACGCAAGAATTCGTTGATGCGGGAATTTATACTTGCAAATGAAACCACGCGCAGAAGCATTATTTTCAGAGTTATCAAAATCGCTCAACCCACAACCATCAGGGATCGTGTCGACACCGTCAACAAAAGTAACTTGGTTCGTTTGTTTATTGATAACATTGGCGTCGATGTGCTGATCTTTCGTGACATCTTCATAACCACGACATTCAACTACCTCGAGTAAGTTTTCAGCTGTTTCGAAAACTTTCTCGCTCGAGTAGAGCAGAATGCTCAAACACCTGATACAGCTCTTGAGAAGCGGATCCAGAAACGAGTTGACAAAAAGCCTACCCGCTTCGGTACTGACATTCACTCCGTCAAAAAGCAAAACAAGATGCTGTAACTGACCGTGGAAGTTGATGTAATTTCCCAGCCAACCGAGCACCTCGCCTGGCCAACTGACACAGCTAGTAGGCCCCAGTAGATGATCAGGCAACGGGTCAAAGTTCATTTTGAAAGTCTTCAGTAGAGATCTTACTAAATCTCTTTCGTTATTACAACTAGAACAATCAGTTGTCAAGCAGGCTATCTTTCTGTTCTCCACAAGTTTCAAACCTGCCAAAGTTAGTAAATTATAAAACGCTGCTATAAAACTCAGGTTATAACTGTAGTCATTTAGCTACAGTTATAGTTTTTGTTTCAATTTTTAATTGTATAATACCAGAAATAATATTGATTTTTTTAAACCATAAAAATTGAAGCATAGAATGAATGATAACTCTTGAATATTATACGACAAAATCAACTTAGAGATTTACCTATTACAGAAACAACATCTGATCCACTCAACCCTTGTCTTCCGAAAAGATTTATCATTGTTCCCGGTCTGCATAGAAACTCTGGAATTTTACCACAATTAAAAAGATCCATTGACTTTCCCATTCCTATTTCTAGAGAATCTGGGAGAAAAAGCTTTGAGTCCAGAGTTGTAACACGAAGACCTGAGTAAAAATTACATCTGAAATTTACTAATAACTGCAAACTATTTAAAAGCAGATAGGTACAAATTGACAGTCTTATAGTTCTTTCAATTTAGAGAATAATTCAGTTTAATTTATTAAATTGGAGATGAAAGCTGCGTATAAAACTGAAGTTGCATAGATTTTTCTAAAACATTAGTTTTTTTAAACGATTAAATGTTTGAAAAAAATTATACTCTAACAAAAAGAGTAAAAATATCACGAATAGCATATTTGCTTAACTCTTAAAAGTCAAAATAAAAATGCAATTGCTTCAAACTTTGCAACGTTTTAGCAATGATTAGGTTTCGTTGACTCCTGGATGCTGCTGGCAGAACAGATTTGAGACTAGTTTTTATGTTTGCACCGTCAATTACTCCTTTGCAGGAAGTTTTCGACAGTTCACCGAATTCATAGCACGAGACAGCATTGCGTGTGGCAGTCGGCAGTCTCATTCTTACGTCCATCTTTTCTTCTCTAACTCTAACTGGATTGTCGCCGTAGTTAGACGATGGTTGCGAATTAAGATGAGTTGCTTTCTGTTCTGAATAATTGTCATCAAAAGCCTCCGTCAAAGCATTTTTTATTTCAAATCTGTCCGACGTTTTGCCGGTCTTGCAGCAAACAGTACCAACACGCCGATTATCGTGCGCCGAGATGTCGCCATCTTTAGCAGACGGCAAGGACGCGTTTTCGTTTTTGATTTCTAGAGGCGTCGACAAATCTTTTTCTAAATTTATATTGTTTATGTCACATTCACGTCGTATAGCATCATCAGCTTCCACACTAATTTCACAACCCATATAACGTGGATAATATCGAATATCATCACCGCTAGCGTCATCAGTTTCATCCTTGTCCACATTTACACTAAGATTTTTAGTTAGTACCTCAGAACCATAAGAAGCAGATAACGGGGACTGAAATTGATTAGAACCAGCATTGTGAGATTCTGTTAGATTGGAATTGATACCCGCTTCAGTCGCTCCAGCTAGTCTCGCTTGTTGTAAGAGAGTCGGCTTAACAGAGCAGAAATTCATTCCATTCTGTGCAACGGAAACATTCTTCAGCTCTCGGTCAAGTGTTTTTAAAGATTTTTCTAAACAGGTTTCCTCTTTTGTAGCGTCAATTTTTAATTTTTTGTCAACAGGATCGACACGAGAAAAATTTGATTTTTGATCATTCCGGCAATCGAAATATTCAACTCTTTTAATTCTCTTCTCCTTTTCTTTCTTTTTCTTAGATTTTTTTGAGCTTGAAAAATTGGGCGGACGAACGTTTACGTCGATGGTTATACCACTGAGTTCCTTCAACCTTTCCTCCTCCGTCACAATTTTACTTTTCTTTTTCCGAGTGCTCTGGTCGTTTCCCATGGATCTAAATTGTTTCCCTGAAAAAAAACTTTTCTATCGATAAAAAAATAAAACAAAGGCGCCATTAGCGGCTTTAAAAGCTGATTTATCAAATAACCATTGGAAACAATACATTTAAACCTTGAAAATGAAGTACGAAAATTCAATCTAATGTGTTATTATTATGTGCTTTTATGTAAATCTAGAATCAAATCAGTTTGACAATACTTAATATGGCGTGAGTCAAGAGACTTGTAGTAGGCCACAAAAACGTTTTCTACTTGAATCATTATAAGAAATTTGAATAAAACAAGACAAATGTTTTCATAAACATAAAATAAGTAAAATAACCTGGACTTTTTATAGCAATATTATACTAAGATAATATTTTGAAAAATTAAAAAATATTAGAATAAAATACTGAAATTGTTAACGAGAGTATTTTTTTTATTCCAAAATAACCACACGAGTACTTTATTGAACCTGGCGACAACCCCAAGAATATTTCAACGTACGACGAAATCCTTTTTATACATCAAAAAGAAGTTCAGAAATGCAAAACAAGACTGCCAATCACATATATAATATTTGATTATTTTTATTTATTCATTCCATCAAAATAGATTGTTTTTTCCGGAATCTAATCTCAAGATAAAAACGCAAAATCCTTTACTATTTTCTTCTTGGAGCTCATCCGTGTAAGTGTGAAACACGCACACAATCAAATGTTTATAAGAATGTATATATATGCATATATATATATATAAATATCTGTGTATGAGCTTCTCCGGCGAAAACACGGTCCTAAAATAGGACAACGCTGTATAACCAGCAACAGCAGCGATCAATATGGCAGCGGCTTCTACGAGCAAGCGATGGTCCACCAAACTTCCATCCTTAGTCCATCTTTCTTTTCTTTTTTTGACTCTTCACTTGTTCATTCGTATTTTTTATTTTCGTTCAGTCCTGCGTATCATCCGCTGGACTGTGTAGTTATTTAAATCCACAAATATTTCTGCTTTGGGTACATCTATATTCACTTTATGATTTTTCATAACCCAACCTTACAACAATCGTACATTTATTTATTGATTTATCTATCTTTTTTCCACACTTATCTAGCTTTCAAGATGTCTTGTTAGGAATGAATGAATGTTCGATCTTTAAAGTTGACCTAAGTACCTACACGAGCAGACCTCAAAGACATATTCGAAACCAAAATCTTTTGAAATTGAAATTCCATTTCAAATTTTTATTTTATGATTATAAATTTTTTATGTAACTTTGTTATGTTAAAATATGTCCATTGTTGCTTAATGATATGCGTATAGATATATATATATATATATATATATATATATATATATATATATATATATATATATATATATATATATATATATATATATATATATATATATATATATATATATATATATATATATATTATATACGCGTGTAGGTATAGGTATAGCACTTGATCTAGATTTTGCGCTTCAGTACTAACGATGTTCTATCGACCATGCTTCCAAAGAAAAATGCAAGGATATAGAACGATAGAAAAAAAGAGAAATGGAGAGAGATGGTGAGAGAGAGAAAGAATTGGTGATCGATTTTCAATCACTGCTGAAAGGAAGTGTGGCGTCTTTGATAACCAGGTGGTAC
Organism: Erpobdella octoculata; assembly: GCA_963978895.1. Taxonomy (NCBI): domain Eukaryota; kingdom Metazoa; phylum Annelida; class Clitellata; order Hirudinida; family Erpobdellidae; genus Erpobdella; species Erpobdella octoculata. Next base: position 24,787,322 of record OZ022247.1, on the reverse strand, counting down.
CGGAAGAGAACATAAAAAAGGTAAAAAGAATCGTTAAAAGGCAAAAAAGAATGGCTGAAAAGAATAGAACGGAGTAAACACAAAATATAAATAAATTTAAAGAAAAGAACATACATATATATATAAGCGGCAAAATCATTTGAGATGGAATGAAGAACGCATGCTTTGGGCTGTAAGCAATTGCTTTAAAAACTTGAAAAATAATAATAAATAAATAAAAAATTCCTAAACAGCTGGTCACTCGGTATGAGAAAAGAAGGGAGGAGAAGGAGATTGAAGAACAAAGCTATTGTTCCTCAAGAAGTTATTACAACGCTACGTTTCTCTGAGATGCCAAGAAGTGACCAGTGCTGGTTGTCTGTGTCTGTTTGCTTGCGTGTTTCACACAGCTATAGTGTCAATGGATCAACTATTTTACGCTGCGCCAAAATATTCGATTAAATTGAAAATATACTCTTATCTCTTAAGAACAGATGAATTGCTTCATAATATAATAAGGTAAAATTGAATTATGAAAAAACTATCGTTCAAACTTAAATAGCTTTCGAAGTCGCATACAGAGCTGATGGTATGTCGCAAAAATAGAAAGTTCATATCTAAATTTAAATCATCTTAGAAATTAATTATAAGCATGCGTCCATTAGTGCAAAGTGCTACATGGCAGGTTGGCAAACAAGGTTATTGTTTTAGCCATAGGTAGACATCTCACATCTATAGTTTAAGTTTAAGTAGATACCAATAAAAACGCAGCCTTGTGGTGTTCTATGAAAACAGTGCCCATATTATAATGTATGTTCGTTTCGATAAGTTAAAAAACTATTGAAAAAATAACTAAAATAATTTTAAATTGTTTAAATAATAAACTTAGAAATTATTTTAATTAATTGAGACCGGATAAAAAAAACCTGCAACACCTATATACACAATAGGTTGAAAATCAATACATATATTTTTTTTATAAAATTTTAAATATAAATCTATTTAAAAATTGGGTTTAATCCATACAATTAGTTAAAAATTTTTTAGAAAATCCAACTCGCCGTTAACGTCCTGTTAATAAGCAAAACTAAAAGTAGACTCCGTTTGTTTATGTTTTTTCTTCATAGATGAAAATCGTTAAATTTCGCTGAATTGGTAATTTGATTACTTTTCCAACGAGCAAGCAAAGCACAACTAGAACAAAATGAAGAAGAAAACAAACTCATTTACCTCGAGACCGGAACCACCAACTTTGGCTCAAATTGCAGAAGATATTGCCAATGCATCTGACAACGATCCGGTGTTCAACCGTGCTTATTATAATAATGAACGATCAAGTGGTACGTTAGAACAAAAGCTTACTTTAGTTAGAATCTTACAAATAAATGTGAACCACAACTAAAACATCTATCAGATATGTCTGCACCACCGCAAGTTAAAAGTGTTGCTTCCATGCATAACACTTTTTCAACATTTATAAATTAAATATTATGTTTTAAAATCCTGACAAAATTTTTTATATATATTTTTAGAACATCTTCAAATCGACCAGGACAATACAACGGACCCACTCGAGCAATTAAACTTAAACCTGGAATCCTCAACCCCAACAGAACCAATCTCGAATTGCTACTTAAATAGAGCAAATGAATACATCAAACAAATTAAAGAGCTGAGAGATCTTCATCATCTCAATGAAATAAATGCAGAGCTGGAATTGCTGAGTGGTCAACTGATAGAATCACAGATTCTGCAAGAAGAAAATGATAGCTCCGATGAAACAGAATTTTTAGCTGCTCCTGCCAAGCCGTCTCATGTGACTGTGGATGTTTGAAGGACGCTTTTGTAGAACTGTATAGGTGTATATAATATAAAATTATATTTTCTGTTCGGGTGTTTGATGATGCTGTTCTCTATAACGTTCAGGGGTTTCAGAAATTAGTTTTTCATTTTAGTAAAAAATACATTTGTGTTACATCGCACAGCTGGTATTCATTGTTATTTTAAAATAGAATGAGTGCCATATTTGAGTTTTTTTTCTCCATCTGTTCTGACATTAGGTTTGTACAAAATTCGTCCATAATTTTCTGTCTCAACAGTTCGGCTACAAATCTGATGTTGATATCTTTTGCTTTCAAATCTTTCTCAACTTTGCCTTGCTTTTATGAAATACAGATCAAATTATGATCTATGACAGGAAATTCTTTTGTATTCCTACCTACTGATATTTCAGTCATAAAACACCTGCTGCTGAAGACTATTAAAGTTTTATAAAAATATTAATGTTTTCTATTTACATTTTTTTCTATCATCTTTTATTTCTGTTTTTCTTGATGAAGCTATACGATGCTGTCTTTATTAATCTGCTTTTTTCATTATCTCTAGGCTTCTAGGTGTATTAAACATGCTATGCCAGTCTTTAATTTGTATTCTAAATTCTAATGCTTCATTTGATCTTTTGTCCTAGCCTCTTCCTAATGATTTTATTCCAGAGTCTTTGAATTATTAAAACCACAGGATTTGTCTGTCAACAAAATCTTTCTCTCATCATCTATTATCAGCCTTCAGCACTCTTAGTCATATACATAAATGTACTTTAGCTCCTCTTTGTATCATATTTGCATTTTGTAATTGGACTCAATCAATCAATACACATTTATACCTAAGTAGACAAATTGACTAACATTTTCTATTTTCATGTTAGTCAGTTGTCATTGTCTCTTTTTTGTTTGGTTAATGATGAGTCTGAAATGCTTTATTCTCATTTCCTGGAGAGTACCTGAGCAATATTGTTTGATTTAGTCCTTTTGAGCTCTGAACTTTTTTACTCTACTACTGGAATAATTGAATTTGTCTTTATTGCTATCATTTAACCATCTCTTCAGTCAGTTCAAGTTCTATGCCACAAACCCATAAAATCTAATAATGAAAATTAAATAACTGCAAAGCGGTGAGGTGCATTTTATTTATGTATTGCGTGGCTTCAAATGTTAAAGATGTTTGTCTATCGCGTTTAAAAATATGCTGACCCCATACATTTAATCAAGGCAAGCTAAGCAAAAAATCTTTTCTTAAACACAATTATAAAAACGACGCTAGAACTAATTAGCTACTTACTTGTTATAAACATAAATAAGAACTTATTAGAAATAGCGGAAAAAGCGTTTTAGTGAGTTCCAACCGGTTTCGAACTATTTATTTTTTAAAAAGAAGTCCAGGGTTGCATCATCTTTAGTCGACCGTTCGATTTTATATAGAACATTGAGCAAAAATTGATCGTACAATTCATTAGTATTACAAGAATTAGTGTTACAGATGCACTCCAGATAATACCTACGATCGTCGGAGCCTTCTCTCGTAATCGCCGAACCCGAAACAACACCGCCTCGTTCTGTCTTCAGAGAGCAGACGTCTGACTCTATAGCAGACGAGTAGTGATGTGCTGCTGTTATTGTATGACATGAGCGGTCGACGCGCAATTTCATCGCTAAATCTGCTCAAGGTTTTCGAGTTAAGAAATAGTAAATTTACATAAAAGTTATAAGTAAAAATAATAATGAAATTATTATTATAATAATTTAATATTATTACAATGAATCTTTTTAAAATTGAATACAGGTTGAACTTAATCAACCTGGGTCAAGCTTGTAAAATATGGCGCATCGCACAAGTCTCCCTTTACCGCAGTTGACCAAGTTATAGGGTTCTGGGCAATCCTGACACTGATAGCAAATCTTACCATAGGAACATGATATGACCACGACAGAAAAAACTACACAAATCAAGCAATCGCAGGTTTTGCTTCCATTTTGAGGAGAAAATACAATGTTTAACATTAGAAACATAAGCAATCAAAATAAATCTAAGAAAATTAGCTAGATTTAGAGCAATAAATTATAAATTCATTTGAACCACTACAAAATCAAAACGGTTATTGCATTTATAAACAAAACGTGCACGTCACGTTAAAAAAATATTTGATAAAAATTATATGAATATTTTCTTATTTTTTTTTAAATATGAGCTATAGAGTTCGTTTTCTCCAATGGAAGTAAAAGAGAGGGGAAACTGTTTCAGTGACATTATTGGATCATCACGACCAGGTTCGAGTCAAAAAACATTTACTTTTTCTACTAATTAAACTATTGCCTAACTATTATTGCAAGAACTAAAAAAAATAGAACTAAAATATTAAGTTGTGTTCTATTTACATTACTATCACAGATGCTTGGAACTTCTTCTTAATCTATATTTTCTAAATTTAATGCTATATTTGGTTTAAATGATTTTGTGTTAGATAGCTGTACTTAGTAAGATTTCAGTAATATTATTTAAAAAAAAAACAGTAAGTAGTAAAAGAAAAATAAACCCATAAAATCGTCTTTGCTGATTGTTTCTAAGTATATTTTATATAAATAATTTGTACGCTCCATCATCCAAAAGAAAGCATCTGCGTTTTCAATTTCTTACAAGGATAACATTGGATTGTCCCTGAGGATAACCAACATTCATCGGATTACCACCCGGCATCATTTCGTCCTCAAATCTGAAATTCGACGCAGCCTTGATCTCCTGTTTTCCTCCTGTTCCACCCATGTAGCCGAGATGAACAGTGGTCTGAGGTCCGTATGAGCCGGGAGTGGCTGATGAGCAGGTGTTGACGGATGCTGTAGAAACAAAATTACCTGAAATCGGCTGGACGTTCCATTGAGGTGTCATGTTTAGTTTTTGTGGTTGTTGTTGTTGAGTGTGATGGAAGGAAAAAGGATGAAAACCATGTTGTACCATCTTCGGTGGTTCACTTGTTACCACAGGATGATTACCACAGGTTGAACAGCTCCCCATTGTAGTCAGCTGAGGTGCAGGTAAAATTATGTTTCCAGTTCCGTGTGGCATGACATTTGGTTGAGGGGCCTGAGTGGGGGTGAGCACGTGGTAAGTAGTAACGGCCTGTTCATAACTCATACCTTCCTTCTTCATTTCACAAGCACAGCAGTGATGTTTATCTTTTTTGTCTTTTTTCTGTTTTTTCTTCCGTGGAGTTTCGACTGTGATTCTTGAACGCGCACTTCCGGGGCACTAAGACGGTAATTTATGTAAATATTCAAAACATGGAAGTTGATAATTTATGTTAATTTATTCCGGTCTTTTCAAAAGTAGTGATGGAGAATAAAAAGTATGGACTGAGATATATAGAGAAAGAAAGAGAAAAAAGAACATGAGAGAGAGGGGAAGAATAAAGATAATTGTATGGTTTTCATGCAAAAGCTCAGATCGTTTAGCTAAGTAAACTTAAAGAGTTCAAGTTAGTTTAAGTATATTTTATTTTTACCTTCTTTCTCCCCATGCAAAAATAATACATCCAGCTTTTCTGCAGGGAAAAAATTAAAAATTTGATAATTATTCTTAATTTTAAACAATTCTGCTGTCATATGAATATTCCTAGTATAAATTATGTACCTTCTCTTGCGTCTCGTGAGGACAAGACTGTATAAAATAATTATACTTTAATTTTAATAATAATAAATAACTGATATTTTATATATGTTCAAATGTAATTTATACATAATGTTCATTGTATTTATCTTAATTAATCAATAAATACAACATTAAAATGAGCAAACCATTGTAAGTTTGGTTTAATCAACAGAGGCAGACCAATTCGATATAGACTGAAGAAAACAGGAAAATCGAGAAACAAAATGGCAGGATAAGTCCACAAACAAAAAGATTTGATAATTTAAACACTTTTCTCAAAGTCACAATTTCAAATTTTGATTGATATTCACATATATATCAAAACAATAATAGCTCGCTAAAAGACAAACTACGACATAAGAATTCAGGAGTTACCTGCCTACAGTGACACCCTGAAATTGTCGTCAGCAAAAAGCTACACCACAGATAGATATAAGTCACGCATCAATGACTTTGTAATACGACTATGCTGCCTGCTTCGAAGCAGTGTTAGATTATTGTTTAAACACTCTCAGAGCATATAGAATAGAAAATCATATAGTCTTAGCTAATTTTTCGTGACCTCCCTAAATTTCTGAAGCACTAAGATGGAGTTAGTAGTCGGGGAAAACCGAGTATTTGACTCGAGTTTACGGGGAGGGAATGCTAAGAGAAATGATTTTGATCTTGCTCAGATATCAGTGAGTAAAATCATTTTATAGCTACTTGAAGGTCAGTGCCCCATCCCTATTTTTATGAATTTAAAGAAGTCGTGGGTCGTGACAATCCTCTATTGATAGGTAAGACATATACGATACCTATATACGATAAGATACATCAAGAATCCTACTATACACCTTATATTAATAAATTATCAAAGTCGTGACAATGCTCTATTGATATGTAGAACTATAGACTATAAGACGTGAAAAGGTTTGACATAATGTAACAGGGGAAAAGGTGGCACTGAAATATGAACGTGTTTACTGAATGATTTTGTTGTAAAATTTTTTAATAATATATAAACATTAGTTATACTATTGTTAGCAAAAAGCTGAGCATTTATCAAAAAGAAAAATAAACAATATATAATTAAGATATAGCTTACCTACCTGTCTACTGTCTGTCCACCATAAGATTTTTTCCTTTAATAAAACTTGAAGAATTGTATTCAAAACGAAAAACAATGTATAATTTGTTACAACTTAAACTATATTTTTAATTATTTATTTTAAATATTGCTTTGTATCAGTCGTACATTTTAGATTCACCAGAACGTTTTAAAAGTAAACTTACAAATAAAGGATTGTTTGTCTATGGTAGTTACGCGTCTATGTACGAACCTTAAAACTCGTTTTTTTGACTAGACAGACTCACACGACTTCTTTTTTTTATCTTTTATGAATTGAATAATCAATAGTAACTTTCTTCCGAATTGTTTTTGCCGGAAAATGAACGCTAGGATGCATGTATTTGATTTTGTGAGTTTGTGTTTGTTTACCTTGTTTGTTAGAGAATGTTTTGTTTTTAAATATAATGTGTAAATTAAATGTATTGAAAATAGTATTTCAGTTGTGCAATTCAACTGTTTACACAGTGATTATTTATAATATAATAGGCATTTAGTGGGTTCTTATTAAACAACAAAGGGACTGGCTTTTACTTTTTATCTTTCATAAATAAATCTGTTTAATTTAAATTTAATATGTTCTGCTATGTATATGTTTTTAAATTTTTAATAAGCTCAAGTTGTAACCATAACTTTATTTGTTTTCTTAATTTCAATTTCAGGTCGTTGACGAGAGACAAATCTCGGAGGCAATATTAAGTAATTATCGACGTCGAATATATTATTACTATTATTCATGTTACAGTAAAAGTCCCGAAGAGCGGACACATTCCGGGGAGTGTAAAAGTGTTTACTCCTCGCGTCTTTCCATTCCTCGGGAACAAGTTACTGTAGGCCGGATAAAAGTGTCCGATGCTATTAGCCTCATTTCTTGGGTGTATCACTAGAGGACTTTTACTGTATTATAATTATTAGTATTTTATTGTTATTATTGGCTTTATATTTTAACATTTAAAGTTTTCAATTTTTTAGGCATTTTTCACAGCGTTCTTTTTCACAGGACATTGGGAAAAGTAAGTCCACTAGTTAATTCACTGAATGTTTAACGACGCACATAGATGTTTAAATCGTTTAGCTGACATTCTTATTATGTAAATTAAAAAGAAAAAGATTCATAATAACTGCTTACACATCATTGTTAAACAATTGCAAGAAATTTAATGAATTATATGAATTATAAATTCATGAATTAAATTTTTTTAGTATTTTCCTATTTATCTCTAATTTTCTATTCACATGTAATTTTTCTATTTAAATTTAATTTTACTATTCACATGTAATTTTTCTATTTACATTTAATTTTTCTATTTACATGTAATTTTTCTATTTTGATTTAATTTTTCAATTCACATGTAATTTTTCAATTCATAGTTTCATTACAAACAAGAAGGCAGTTATTCCATAGGCACGCTTGGCGTTGTCGATGTTGATTGCAATCACATCGATTTCACATACGTGAGTTTCTTTCATTTTCCTCTTTCTCATTAAACCGTGATTTCTCAACAACGTTATCATCACCTATCAACACGTGTGTGTGTATGTAACATCCTTCTGTCATTGTCACACGTGTCATCATCATCATCACAATCCCTGGCATGTTTATTATTATCATCTTGTTCAGTACTTTTACTGTGTTCATCATTAATATCATGTTCGTTATTAATATCATGTTCATCATCAATATCATGTTCATCATCAATATCATGTTCATCATCAATATCATGTTCATCATCAATATCATGTTCATCAACAATATCATGTTCATCATCAATATCATGTTCATCATCATCATCATGTTCATCATCATCATCATGTTCACCCAAAGGTTCGGGTTGGTTCTGACGACCTGGAGAAGGCGGTGCAAAAGGAAGTGAACCTGTTCCGAGATGAGATGAAAAAGGTCGGATGCAATACGGGCAGCATCACGCTGGAATTTTTCCAACGCAAGAAATCTCACCTGTTCAGACGAGACGAGATCACCTGGGAGACCTGGACGATTAAACTTCTCGTTGTCCATGCTTCCAACGACGGTACGCAGGCGGCTGTACTTTTTTACTTATTAATTAACGATGAGATTTCGAATGTAAGGTAACATATCAAAATTGTGATACATTTATGCGGGTAATAAATTATGTTAAAAAGCTACCCTGTTTACCCATCTTCATTGGTCAGCATATTTAATTAAACAATTTATGAATATTGATATAAAGAGAGGTCGCACTACTACGAGGTTTTGGGCGAAGAGCTGAGAGAGAAGATGCTCTACATCACCCAAGTCATGGCCAAGTACGAATTCGTGCCAAAGATTCCTATGGAACAAGAACTGGATCTTGTCTTTGATACAACCTACCCTACTGTACAGCCATTCCTGTTTAAGGTTGTTGCTATTTATGTGCTCGTTACATGAATCTGTGTGTGTGTGTTGTTGGCATGATATTTAGTCGCAGTTGTATTTATCGATGGTGTTGCCGACATTTGATAAGGAAAGATGTTGTTGCAGAGATGCTCATCATCATTTATTTTTAAAACGTCCCTATTCCACGCTAGGATAGGGTTGGTTGTTTTCTCCATATCAGGTCCCAATCCATTGGCAGACTGCCGCTTTAGGCCGAGGGCTTGATACTGAAATTTATTTCACTGATTCACTCATATATCTTTTATTTCTTCCGTACAGATCTCTTCTCAGACCAACACGTCACCGACTTCTGCCCCTGCTACGTCTGTCGGAACGACCGTCAGAAAGTTCATCAAGGGCGCACTTGCCATGTGATCGACTCAATCTTGCTGCTCCTCTTTCGATTGGCTGGCTGGACGCATAATGATCAAAGGCAACAGAGTCGTTCTCTGATTGTCTTTCCAATTTAATGTTCTTGCAATCGCTCAACTTTGTTTCGCTAGGCTTTGTTCTCGCACTTGTGGACGTGTGTACTGAGGGAGAGAGAGAGTGTACTGAGAGAGAGAGAGAGAGATTGCGGTTGCTTTTGATTGGACGATTGGTATTTCTATTTGTTTGTTTTTCATTTCAATCGTTCTTGTTTCCGTTTGTTTTTCGTATTTAAAAATTTTTCTTCCTTATTTGATTTTGCAACTGACGTTACACTTTTGTCGTTCTGTGTGTCCGTGGTAACCGAGGCGATATAAAACTTAGTCATTCTCCTTCAGAATTTACTTCTTTTTCGTCCGCTTCTGTCATTTGAAATTACTTGTAAATAAATCAAAGTAGAAGTGTATTGAGATATTCGTCTTTGAATGTTTATTAATTAATAACAATATTCAAGATATCATGTTTAATGTATGTTTGAATGTCATATATATATGTAGCATTGAGTCACGTTTTGTTAAAAGTTTTCACTTCTTGGTGCAGTTTTCTTGGACGCAAAAAATTTTGTTGGAAAATTGTCAATCAGTCAAATTTTTTTTTGGAATTGTATTTGTATGATTAAAAAAGATAAAATGTTGTATTTGTATTATATAAAAAATAAAAATTGTATAAAAAAAATACTGAGTTGTTTACTAATTTGTGTTTGTATTTAAAGCAACGACAGGCCTTTTAACCTCATTAAATGACCTCATTGACCCGTTGAAGATATTTTGGCTATGATTTGCTTGCTCTGTTTTTTTTTACTATTCTGCTAGCTTTACATAAAAAATAATTATTTCTAATATTACATTCAAATTGTAGAATTGATTGAATGATTTTTTATAATTCTTCAAATCTGTAAGCTCATTGTGTATTTTAAAACTACTGGGACGAATAGGGATAAAGGTGTTTGTCCATCCACGTAGCCACCCCTATAGATTATGTGTTACCTGATGTGGCCCATGTTGTCTGTCAAACAATAAGCTATCATTCTCTTACTTACATTGCTGAAGCTATTATTATTTATAAAAAAAATATTATAAATTCTTATATGAAATTTCGTTGTCCTAACGACCAGTTACATTAGTATTTTTTAAAAATTAAACTACAAAATCGTCAACGCTATCGAAAATAATTCGCCATCTCTCGATCTGGTTTCCATGGCAACGAGAGTTTGTGAGGGCACTTGCTGTTGTTTATTTATATTATGGCGAACGTAAACGACGATTTAAGTATCGATTTATCGCTAAATTCAGACGAAACGGTGTCGGGATTTAGTGACGAACAAATTAAAACGAAACTTAACAATCTGATGTAAGTATAAGTATTTAATACTAGGTGCTTACAGTTGAATTGATTCAGTAACTTAAGTAACTAGTACTACTAACATACTAACAAGTCTACTAAGTTACTAAGTACTAAGTACTAGTACTAGTTATTCTTCAGTCTTATTCACTTATTCTTTTAAGTCTCAGTGTTCATTTTATGTATTTTGTTTTATTCAATTCTATTCTAGTCTAAAACGTAAACAAAGCAATTTAAAAACAAAGCATATTTAGACGGGCATAAAAAATATATTGCAATAGTGAGTGAACTAATTAAAGCTTATTAGCTTAGTGGCTTAGTTAAGCAAGACAAGTTTTTTAGTGTTTTAAAATTTCAAAAATAATCCTCATCTTATGTATGAAGTAACTTTAGAAGTGACAGACAGACTGTGACAGAGAGAGAGAGAGCGCGAAAATCGGCTCCGTTTTGATTTTCGCGAAGCAATAAAATCCAAATTATTAACTAGTTGAAATTAATGCTATTGTTTGAGCATATTATATATCTATAAATACACTTAAATATTTAATTTAAACGTCTCTAAAAAATACGACATACATTACATAGACGATCCAACGAAAAACTTCAAGCGGAAATATGCCTCTACAAGACCCATCTGGCGAGAGCCGAGCGAGAACTCAACAACCAGGAATCGAACCACCACCACCAGCAACAACAACAGAAGCCTTACTACTTCACTCTCGTTTCAACAACTGGAAAACTCGATGAAACGGTTTCTTCTTCCACCACTTCCGGCTTCACCAGCAGCCGGTCGCAGTCGACCGCCACGGCCGCCAACGCGTCCGCGGACGACGCGAGCGCAGCTGCTGGATCGATGGCGCCGTCGTCGAACGCCGGAGCGCCGACTTCTCGCAGCACGGCGACTCGACGACCGTCGCGATCGCGCTCGAGCGTTTCAGATCGCGCGATCAGACTGAACGTGGAACAGAAGATGGCAGTACTGCAGAAGGAGTGCGACGATCTGGGAAAAGAAGGAAAAATCTTTGAAAGAGATGCCGAAAAACTGCTCGACAGCTTAGAGGTGGGTTGACCGGTTGATCGATTAATTGATTGATTGATTGATTGATTGATTGATTGATTGATTGATTGATTGATTGATTGATTGATTGATTGATTGATTGATTGATTGATTGATTGATTGATTGATTGATTGATTGATTGATTGATTGATTGATTGATTGATTTTATTACGTATAAATCAATCAATCATATGGTCGTGCATATCTATCAAGGATATCAACTTTCAACAAACAGGCAGTTGCTGAACAAGCAGCGGAGCGCAAGTTGGAACTGGAGAAAGAATTTTTTGAATTCCAACGCGACGTGGTTGTGGAGTTAAGTTCAGCTGGACAAAATGGTGGTGTTAAGAAGTTGATGAAATTCTTGATAGAGAAGATAAGAAACAAGGTCTCCTTCTACTGTAGTACTTTTAGCCATTAATTTTGTTAGCTTATAGGAATAACAACCGTATTTAGTTTTAGTTATATAATAATATTAGTTGTTGGTTATTTTTAGATCAATCATTAGATTGATGTGAATATATTAATATACCAAGATATTAATTATTGATTAATAAGACACTATATAATTAGACAAATTGGAATAACATTATTTTTTATATAAGATTCATAATTAAAAATATAATTACTAATTTGAATTGATTGAAATAAATCCCATTCGGGTGTGTTTTCTTGAAGAGCACAATTTCAACCAATCTAAGAATGGAGCACGCTTCACTTAAGTCAAGGCTTGGAAAGCTTCTCGGTGATATCAGACAGGTCTGTTTGTCTGTCTGTGTGTGTGTCTGTGTGCATAACTGCATGCATGTGTGTGCGTATGTGTGTATCTATTATTCTGCATAATTAGGCGTATGTGTGTATCTATTCTTCTGCATAATTAGGCGTATGTGTGAATGTGTGTGTAGATCTATGGGTTTGTCTATGTTTGTGTGCATAATTGCGAGTGTATAATTGCATGTATTCTATGCATGAGTGTGTTTGAGTTTTTGTGCATAATTGTATGTATATGTGTATTGTGTATGTGTGCATACGCCTGTCTGTGTGCATAACTCCATGTATCTGTAAAGTTGCCCATATTTGTATGCATGATTGTATTTTTGTATATATAAGTTCAAAAGGTATTTTGGTAAAAATTCGTTTTTTAAACACACACAAGTTTTACAGTGTAGTGTGACTAGTGTGCATGTATGTATGGTGTACAATATTAAAAGTTATTTTCTTAAGATGTCCGCTTTAATACAAAAAAAATTAAAATATAAAACATGACAACAGAAAGAAGAACTTGGCGAATCACCGACTACGACTGACTTCGAACAACTTCAAGTCGAAAACGAAGAATTCGTGAGGCGCATCGCAGATAAACAACACGAAATGACCAGACTGAAGATCGCCTCAGCAACTTCCGTTCAGGTTGTCTTGACGACGGTGTTTTTGTTTACGCTAGAAGTTGCATGGCGGTGGTGGTGGGTAAGCCTTAATTAGGGTTGATGCTTTTTTGGTGGTTGGAATTTTTTCGAAAATGTCAAAGGTGGGCGATAGCTTATGGCGTGGGCGGTTGCTATGGCGGCTGTCTACAGCAGTAATTGTTTCTTCGCACGTTCCTGAATGCTACAATGGGTCATGGTTATAGTCGTGTTGAATTAGTTCATCATCATAATCATCACCGCCACGACCATCATCATCATCACCAACACCACCATCATCATCATCATAATCATCATCATCATCACCACCACCATCACCGTCACCATCACCGTCACCATCATCACCATCATCACCATCACCACCCCCTCTCTTTCCATAAATACTGTTCTTACACTATCATTAACAATATTATTGTTAAATTACGAATTAATTATTTGTTCGTGACCGACTCATGTAGAGTCTGAACTCGACGAAGAAAAAACTGAATTCACTCAACCGTGAACTGGATCAAGTGAGACGTGACTTGCGCTCCAGAGGTCAGTTGATGGCGAGGTTGGAAGATGAGAGGAACCAAGTCATTAAGGTATCTTATCTGTCCATCCATCCATCCATCCATCCACCCATCCATCCATCCATCCATCCATCCATCCATCCATCCATCCATCCATCCATCCATCCATCCATCCATCCATCCATCCATCCATCCATCCATCCATCCATCCATCCATCCATCCATCCATCCATCCATCCATCCATCCATCCATCCATCCATCCATCCATCCATCCATCCATCCATCCATCCATCCATCCATCCATCCATCCATCCATCCATCCATCCATCCATCCATCCATCCATCCATCCATCCATCCATCCATCCATCCATCCATCCATCCATCCATCCATCCATCCATCCATCCATCCATCCATCCATCCATCCATATTTCTTCTGTGTTCCATTTAATCATTTGTCCGCCTGTCAGTCAGTCAGACAATAATTTTTCTTGGTTTTTTCCATCAATCAAATCAGGAGAAAGAAGCTGCTGAACATGAAAACGTCCGCCTCAGACAGGTGAGGAGCCAATATAAAGTACCTTTAGTGGACAGGTATATGGAGGCCAAGGAAGCTCAGATTGAACTTAAGAAGATGATGAAAGTCTGGGAAGGAAAAGTTAAACTGGCAAAGGTATAATGGGTGGATGGATCAATGGATGGATTGGTGGGTGGATGGATGGGGGATGGGTGGATGGATAGATGTACGGATGGGTGGATGGATGAATGGATCAAATTATGGATGGTTTGATGGATAAAAAAAATAAGAGAGAAATTGAAATTAATTTTTTAATTTTCAAAGATTGTGGTTAAAAATCGCAAGAAATCTGGGAAAAGTTTACGTCCCACCAAGTCAGCAACAGTATCATCATCATCAGCAGCAACATCGGCATCATCATCATCAGCATTTACCCAATTTTCTTCAACATCATCATCATCACCACCAGAGTTGTCATCGTCCTCATTCAACCGGACACAACAAAAACAACCACAACAACACGAAATGCAACAAAAACGCCAGCCGCAACATCGTATTAAAGAGAAGAAAAATGTTGACCAACACTATCAACTTGCTGCCAACAGTCACCAACATCTTCAAATGTTGATAGAGAAAAAACGACAGAACTTCCTTGCTAGTTTCCTCAACAAATTCGACTTCAGCAACAACAACAATAGTAGAAGCAACAACGATACGCAACAAGATCAACTGGCGGACATCCTTCAAGAGATTGTTGCCAAAAAGAACAACATTGTTGACAAGAGAAACATAACTGAAACTGGTGGTGTTTGTTATGATGATGATGATGATGATGATAAATCTGGTAGTGGTGATTGCACGGACAAACATGGAAACAGGGAACGGACATCTAATAATAATGATGATGATGATGATGACGAGGATGTAAGCATC
The DNA here is from genome assembly GCA_963978895.1 of Erpobdella octoculata. NCBI lineage: Eukaryota > Metazoa > Annelida > Clitellata > Hirudinida > Erpobdellidae > Erpobdella > Erpobdella octoculata. Next base: position 24,772,148 of record OZ022247.1, on the reverse strand, counting down.
GGTATTGATAATGATGGTGGTGGGGATGAGGAGGAGGAAGCGGAGGAAGATGGCGGTGGTGATGACGATGATATTATTGCTATTGGTTCTGATAGCGATGGTGATGCTGGTGGTGGTGATGATGATGAAAACAAGTATGGTGATGGTGATGATGAGGATGCAAACAAGTATGGTGGTTGTGATAATGATGCAAACATGTATGGTGGTGATGATGATGATGCAAACAAGTATGGTGGTGATGGTGATGATATTGCTGGTGTTGTCGACCCGAACTATTCTGCTGATGATGTCGCAATGAATTTAAGAGATGAGCGGTTGACAGATGAGGCAAATATATTGAAAGATTCTGCTGCTGCTGATGACGATGATGGTGACATTGGTGATGGTAATGATGTTGTTGGTGGTGGTGATGATGATGGTGGTGTGGGTGGTGATGATAATGATGGTGTAGATGGTGGTGGTAATGATGTAGTTGGTGATGATAATAATGATGATGGTGGTGGTAATGATGATGATGATGATAATACAAAAAGAGCTGAACTCAGTGTTCCAGGAAAAGAACCGCGCTAGTGCTTGTTGTACTGTTGTGAAAGAAAACGATGATGCTGATGAAAACTAAGATGTGACGAGAGTGATGATGATGATGACGATGATGACGACGACAATAATAATGATGATGATGATGGTGATGACGATGATGATGGTGATGATGACGATGATGATGATTATGATGATGATGACGATGATGATGATGACGACGACGATGATGATCATGATGATGATGGTGACGACGACGATGATGATGCCGATGATAGCGCCTCAATGTTGATTTCTTGAATTGCTATAACTCGTAACTCAATCATGCAGCCGTCATTTTAACATTTTTAATTATGCTTCTTAATATTAATAATTATAGTAACAAATATAATCGCTTATTTTGAAATATAGAAATAAATATCTTTTTTTAGTTATCGATATCTCATCAACTTGAGCCAACCGACATTTGTGCGTATATTGTCTGCTAATTACTAGTGATGTCATGATTAAAACGTCATTTCCGTTATTTATTTATAGATGTTCGCATTGCGCATGTCCGTCTCCCCGGTCACGTGCAAGATTTTTTGTGATCTTCCAGGCATCGCAATGTTTCCATGGAAACATTAAGCGGAAAGCTGTGTGGTGGTCGGTCGGTGTGGATGTTTTGATGAAATGATGTGAAGAAATGCAGAGATGTGGTAAACCAGAAATAATGTGGAGTTTCTTCTGTTCGTAGTACATTGCGTCTGATCGGTGTGGAAAGAAAGGCGTGGATGTGGAGGAAACAGTTGTGGCGTTTTGATTCACATTGGACCTGATGAGAATTTCATTT
>OZ022247.1:24740779-24760779 GCA_963978895.1 Erpobdella octoculata | reverse complement strand
TCAATTTTTCTAGCTTTAGTCTGAGATGTTAATATTTAATATATCAATGGAAATGTGTATATATAATAATATTATTGTATAAGAGTTGTAAAAAAATAGTAGAAGTTTAGGTATTGCTTCAAGAACTATAATACATGCTAAAGACTCATCAATATCACGGTTAATAATTCTCAACCATATTTTACTTTGTTTCTCATAATCTTTTCTCTTATGATCTCCATCGGACCGCCACCACAACCATCATCATCATCATCATCATCATCATCATCATCATCATCATCATCATCATCATCATCATCACCGTCTTAATAAGTATCATCATAATCATCATCATCACCGTCCTCATTATCATCAACACCGGCAACGGCAGCAGCTGCTACACCACACCACAGTAGCATCAGCAGAGCGTCACTTCCGCGATCATCATCATCATCATCATCGCCTCCAATACTCTCGCCAACTTTCTCTCTCCTTTTCCTTCTTTTTTTTCTCAGTTTTCGCTATTTCTACCATCGGACGGACGGACGGACACTGTGCTGTCGGTCGTCGCAGTATTTATTCGATGACTCACAGCTAGGGCGCATAAGAGAGAAAATGAAGAGGGAAAGAGAGGGCTGGAGAGAGGGAGAAAGAAGCCGACATTTTTTAGCCCCTTTTCTCCCCATCTTGGGAGGTAATGTGAGGCGGCATCGGCATTTCGGCAAACATAAGTAAGCTGTCCTGAAGGTAGTGTAAAAGTGTATGTTTGTTTCTAAGCCTGATTGTTTGTTTGTATGTATTTTATGGTACGTTCGTAAGTATGTTTCATGTATAGTGCAAGTGTGCATTAATATGTACACAAATATATATATAATTGCGTACGTGTTAAATTCTTTACAAACAATTGTTCACTTTGAAATATTTGTTTCTAAGGCTTCCGAATGCTTCGTGCGACGGTTTGTGGGTTAACTAACTAGTTCACCTCTTAATACAATACAACTCAGAATTTGCACACACACACAGACACATGTATACAATGTTACATACAAATCCTACCAACTGGCCTGAAACCCTTATTTTACCTTTTCATTCTGCAGATTGTGGATTTATTATATAATATATATATATATATATATATATATATATACACACAAATACATTTTTCCGTTTGGCCACATGCGGTTCACGCCACCGCACGTAATTATGCATGCGGGACTGGTAAGCAAAGGGCAGAATGGTCACTGCATCTGTTCTAAGCGTAGCAGAATATCGGATTCGATCCACGGCCGCCGTGTGAGTGGGTGGAAAGGTTGTGCTGGTTGCTATGGCAAGCAAGCGCATCAAATGTTACTGTGAATTCAAGTTAGAAATATCCTCATTTTTTTTATAAATTAAAATCATCTTTACAATGTAATACTATCAAACCGTGAGACCTCAAACTTTCCACAGGAAAGGCAACAAAAGGAAAACGATAAAGGTCAAGGTGAGATAGATATGGAAAGAAAGTAAGAGTGAAGAAGGGGCTACGGGTGTTAGTGAGATGTGTGTGTGTGTGCGTGCGTGTGTGTATGTGACGTTGAGGATTGAGGAAAAGAGAGCGTGACATTGGTCAATAATTAATTCATACGGAGCGGAACTTGCACACGTTCACCCTGTTGTGAATGAGTATATACATGCACACACATACATGCACAGATGAACACATACACATAAGCACACATAAACGCATACATGCACAAATGCACACATACATATAGGCACACGCACGTGGGCAATTTAGATTTATACTGCTAGAAAGGACGAGACTTAAAAAGATCTAACACATTTTCTGTCTCTCCAAGCTACTCCGTTTAGCTACTACCTGTAACTGGAAAATCATGGAGTTCGACTAATTGTCAGATTTAGTAGTCTGGACCTCGCCATGCGTTGCCATAAAACATTTCTTATTGCTTGAATAGATTAATAACGGCTATAATTAAAATTCATTTTGAAAGGTTTCTCGTTAAGTTAACAAAAAGTTTCTAGTGCTAAAAATGATTTAAAACAGAAACACAGCGAAATCACAGAGCACCACGAAAACATCTCTATAAACATAATCAAACGTATCTTTTATTTATTCTTAACCCTCTCTTCTCTCTCTCTCTCTCTTCTCTCTCTATCTCTCTCCCTCTCTCCCCGTAGTTGTTGTTCCTTGCCTCTCCTCTCACTTGCTCCATCACCCACACTCTCACTTTTCCACCTCTCCTCTACTCTCTCTCCTTCTCTCTCTCTCTTACACACTCTCTCTCTCACACAGTCATTCTCCTACGCTGATCACAGATGACACAACTATCGATTTCAGAATGACTTTCTCTCGGTTATATTTTTCCAGTTTTCCGACATAGCTGGATAAACAAACAAACAGACGAACAGACAAACAAGCAAGTAAATAATCATGTACCGCATCTTAAAGTATAGAAGTAATAGTAATAAGAATAATAATCATTATAGAAATAATAATAATAATAAGGATAACAATACAAGAACAATATTGATGCCTTTCTGGATTAGTCTTCTGAGACTTGAAGTTGGAATTTGTAACGCTTCATAGATCATGTTTCGTCGGATAAGAAATTTATGAAATTAAACGAAAAACTCCTTTAACGGAGATGCTCGGAGAATATTAGATGGAATCTACTAGAATATTTTGAATTTCTTTTCTTTCTTTTTGTGTGTGGATCGTTTCAATTGTTAATGAGAACAAGTTGGAATGCAAATCGAAGAAAGTTTCTGGATTCCTGTGCTACTGATTCGTTAATGATTCTATTACTTTTTTACATTCATTTTATTATTTTTATATAAAAGTAGTTTTATTATCACAATAATAATAATAATAATAATAATAATAATAATAATAATAATAATAATAATAATAATAATAATAATAATAATAATAACTAATATTTTTATTACTAAATATTAACTCCATATTATTTAAATCAATCGGACAATTGTTTATTCAATCAAAAACTTTCGATTCGGTACAATTTTAAAGATTGTAATGTTAAAGCTTCTCCTACAAGTAAATAACTTAAACTTAACGGACAAATTAGAGATATCAAATATCTGAAAGAGTGAATTTTATGTGGTTTTAATTAATTCATCGACAATTCCGAACTCCAACTATCTACCACCTCCTCCTACTCATAACCACTCATCTCAAGAGCTACGCAGCAATAAAGCTTGAAAAACTAGAAAAGTCGATTTTCCTGACATTTTAGTTGATTTAAAATTGTCTTCATAGAATAAAGAAAACCTGTAGACTGTTGACTGTTGACGATTTATAATAGCAAACGTGTTCTCGGTGAACTAAGCTACGTGGAGGAAGAACTTCAATGACGAGGAATGTCAAAAATAATATTACCACTGCACCAGTTTCCATAACAACTTGTTTGTTTGAAGTATAATACTTAATCAAGTTGTAATGTAAAGTATAATACTTAATCAAGTTGTAATGTAAAGTATAATACTTAACCAGAGCAGTAACTTTAAAAACTTAGTTTAATCGAGTCGAATTACGACACAAAACGATTCTAAACAGACAACAAGGAATTCTTCTTCAAACTCTACCCCAGACGTTCTCCGAAAAGCCAAAGCTTCAAGTGCCGCTTTCTTCTTTTTTTTGGTTTCCATTTCGATTTCTACTAGCAATTTTCATACTCTTTTCATGGCTTCCGAGCCTGCTGGCCGGCCTATGCTACTACCGGTGCAACATGAGCGCCCAGGCAGCCGACTGCGGCGGCGAACGAGACGGCAAAAGCAGCAGACGCAGGAGACGCAAGAAGCTCTTGCAGCGCCACTTAGAAAAGAGTCGGCTCGTTTCAGCCGATTCTTCTCAAGCCAAAGGCTTGAAAAGCACTCCTTCGTCGCCGACTTCCGTAAGAACTGTTAGCGTCAAAGACGAATGGTTAGCCGAGTTGATTAACAATTAATTTTCCAGGAGAAAACTTAACTAGGTCTTTAGTTTAGGCTGCAAAACTTAACTAGATCTTTAGTTTAGGCTGCAAGTGAAACACTGTTTTTTAAATAAATCAAACTGTTGACGTTAATTTTAAATGATTTTCAATTTTTTTCTTTCAATAAATTACTTCAAACAATTATCTTTAAGCAATCATTCAAACTATTAAAAGTACAAATGAAATTTTAAATGCTTGACAACTATACAATGCGCGCATATTTAATAACTATTTTTGTGTTTTTGTTAGTAACTGATTTTTCTTTTTGCCGACAATATAGTTTAATATACCGAGCATTACAACCATAAATAAGAATAATAATAATACTTATTTAAGCATAAAACGACCACTGATTAATACGAATTAAACAATTAATTTGCAGCGTTGATAAGTACAAGGACCATTTTTCCTTCTTAAGAGATTCGAAATTTCTCGAAGATCTCGAAAACGACAGCGTGGACTCGGATATCATCGAAGAAGAGCTAACGGCTCTCCAAGAGACTCCCATCAGGTCTCTCATTAATAAATAACTAATAGATAACTAATAATAAATAAATAAATAATAAATACATAAATAATACATAACTAATAAATAAATAAATAATACATAACTAATAAATAAATAATAAATAGCTGATGAATAACTAATAAATAATAATAATGATGATAATAATAATTATAATTATAATAATATAATAATAATAATAATAGTAATAATAATAAATGTCATTTAGGTTAGCCTTTAGAATATTTAAATACTTATATGCAGTAGTTATTATAATATTTAAATATTTTTAGCTATAAACAAATTGCTGTGAATTAGATTGGTTCAATCGGTTGTAAAACAATTATGGCATTTATAATAATTAAAGTATCTTGTTCATCAATAACTTTAATTTTAGCTGTAATCGTTTATCTATTCAAGAATGAAATATAACCAAAATATATATCTAAATACCAGCGTGAATTTTGCTCTTATCACTTAACTGTGTTAGTTATCGCAGCAGTACTAAGCTAACTTTTGATAACTTATTCGCCACGCCAATAGATGGAGATAATTCTTTCAAATGCTATTCATTTCATTAGCTTCGTCTCCAACTACGAACATAATAATAATTAGTTAATTAATATGCGATGTAATCTATAAACATTTAAATCTTTTGCTCGAGCAGCACTCGCGAGAAAGTGGTAAAGTTCTTGCAGAGCAATCCCGTGCAAATCGTTCTTTGTGTACTCGTACTACTGGACGCTGGCATTGTCATCGCCCAGATTCTTCTAGATCTCAACTCAGTAAAAGGTTAAAAGTTCGCATTTTTTTAATTTCAATTTTATTTCACCGCCGACGTTATTTTTTAATAAACAGCTAGTTTGTAGTTGTTAATTTTTGTTTATTATAGATCTATATAAGCTGAAATGATGAGGAAATTTATATCTTTTCACATAGAAAACGGAGAATGCACCACCATACACAAAAGAAACAAAGTAGATGATGTTTTCTTCTCTTTCAATCGAACAATCAATCACTCACTCATTTATTCACGAAAGACTGCAAACCAATTCCTTGGGTTACTCAATCAATCAATCAATCCCTGAATCGATCAAGCAATACATACAAACAAACACTCTGTCCATTATTAAATTAGCACACGAAACAAATTGCGACATCGGAAGACAGAGAGGGGAGACTGCTCGGGTAAGATAAACGATAAGTTCAACGAAAAGAGAAGAGAGAGATAGAGCAGAGAGAGAGAGAGAAAGAGAGAGGTGATAGAGACAAATGAAACTGGAATTCAATTTAAATAGGAAAACAATAAAAATTAAATTAAATACTGACTGCTGAGAAAATAAAAATTAAAAGAATTAAAAAAGAAGGCCATCCCATATTCCGTCAATAAATGAATTTTTTTGAAGATTATTTTGTGTGCATATGTGGTAGACATGAATACATTTACGTACACTCTTCGTGTACAGACAGGACACGGCAGCGTACAAAGAAAAAAGAACAGAAACACATAAAAAATGCAAATTCAAAAACACGCTAACTTTCCTCGACAGAAATTCCCCGTGTTAAAACGGGAGAAAGAAGCCAGCCTTGAAATCCCCAGATTACCTCTCCAAGCTCAGTGACAAATTGACAACAGTTTGCATGATGGAAGCGCTTTCAAGAATAACTTGCCCTGGTGGCACGGGCGCATTTTCACACCACGCATTATACCAATTCACAGGGTACTACAAGAAATTGACCGATGTTGTATTGTTGGGCCGATGGACTTTGGCTGCTGGGGTAAGCAAGTGTACACACACACACAGGAAGTGTGGCCAGTGTAAAACCAATAACGTGGCCTCTATAAATAGCTCTCTTTCTCGCAAGTCTGTGGCAATCGTCTTTTTACTTTTTTTGTTATTTCATTATTTCTTCTCCGTCTCATCTGTTCATACACGTCCACTCATACGTCCGCTCCTTACTCCATCTTTCCGTCCGCAATTGCTTTCTGGCTCTGTCACTCACTCATTCTCTCTCTCTCTGTCTCTCTCTCTCTCTCTCTCTAATGATCGCTGGTGGCTACGTTTGCTGGTCCAGATAGGCGTTGCGTTGTTTCTTCTCCTCCCCCCCCCCCGGCTTTGTCTCCATCTCCATCTCCTACCAGCACACACGAGAACTATCCGTATCTAAATAACACAAAAATTTAAGGTTTTTTTTATATCTGGGTCCGTGATCGTGTTTTTGCGTGTTGCTGCATAAGCTCACACGTACAAAACACGCACAAAAACAGACGCACACATACGTTGTCACTTTTTTATATGAAGATTTTTTTTCCTTCCTTTTTGAAATATTTTTATATAAATCTTTATAAACACATACAGTCACGTTTCATATTTTTTCACTGAATAAAATCACGTGATTAGTTGTTAACAAATGAATTTCCGTGGTGTTATTTCTATAGATTTCGTTCATGCATTTTTCTTGTGACCTCTGACCTGAGCATCAACATTCGACGCTCGCGACCTTTCAGAGAAAAGTCAAACTGATCGTTTTTCACGGGGTGGAAAATCATTAAAATAAAAAGATATGTTAATGAAAAGAAAAAAAGACTACTAATAAAAAACAGTTAAGAACAAAACTCAAAATATAAAACAGAAATTCTACGACACCTGTCACGTTTAATAAAATAAAATAAAATAAAATAAAATAAAATAAAATAAAATAAAATAAAATAAAATAAAATAAAATAAAATAAAATAAAATAAAATAAAATAAAAAATGTATATACATACACAAATATCTCATTGTTGCTTGTCATAACAAGCCCAGGGCAGGTTTATTTTATGTGGATGCAGTCATGCAAAAAGGAGGTGACCTATACTTCATATCTGACCCGTTAACCTACTTATGACCTAGGCAACACCCAGGTGGTAGAGACATAAAAAACTGAAATATTTTAAAATTGTTTACACTGAAGCTTTTTCTAGCTGAACAAAGCAGATATTCAACCATTCCGACTCATTGGCCCCCACGTAAAATACTGTTTTTTAATGAAATTGTTCATCACCGCCAGTCCAACAATTCTTTTCTCTTCTAAAATGTTTTGATAAACAGTGACGACTTTTGAAAATAGCCTTATAAAAAGTCTTCTTACAAAACGTAATTGATTGAAATAACAACTACAACTTGAGTTTTTTTTTGTTATATGTTTAAATTATATTTTTTTTTAGACAAGTTGCACAAGCGCGAAAAGGACTTCACAAAGCTTCTACGCTACGTAAGAGACACTCACGCCTACAGGCTACAGGGCTACAAAGGAAGCAACATCGAAACCATTCTCAATCTCTTGCGGCAGAACGCCGACGACGGCGGTGAAACCTCGTCCAACAAATCCATCCTGATGACATACCATCAACAACCCCAGGACTATTCTCAGGCTTCCCATAACCGCCAGACATCTGCTGAAACGGCATCTGTGGCTCCACCGCTGCCCAAACACTCCGGCGAAGAGTACCGGCAAAACAACCACAACCACCACCACCGCATGCATCACCACCACAGCCGCCAACGAGAAAACTTCACAGCTTACTCCGACGATAAAGAGAATCCGGATTTACTGCACGATATCGCCCATGGACTGCATTTTGCCAGCATTGCCATGCTTGGCTTGCTCGTTATTGAGGTTAGTTGTCTGACTGGCTAGTTATCGGTTAAAATTGCTCTTTGTACATTTATATCACTACTATTATTACATCTCCTAGATTTAATATATACGGGAATACGGGTATAATATGAGTTTATTCGATGACGCGATCCACTTTCTTATGGTGGAGTAACATGGAGCTCAAAATGATCATTAAATTTTCTTTATTATTATTTTTAAAATTATTGCATCTTTAATTTTAAATTGAAACCATCAAATTCAGGATCTCGTCAAAATTATAGCCATGGGCAAAAATTTCTTCAAACACAAAATAGAAGTTAGTTTCACACTAATAATCACTCAAGCTTTAAAAACTAAAATTAATTAATTGGGCATTTAAACGAATTCTACTTCGCAGATATTCGACGCCATAATAATCATCTTCTCCTTCGCTATTGACATCGTCTTTCTCGGCGGCGTGGCAGGCGAAGAAGGACAAAAGGCAGCTGCAGTTCTTGTCATCTTACTTCTCTGGCGCATCGCTAGGGTTGTCGACGGTAAGTCCAGACATGCTGCTACTGTCAGTTACTCAGACACTGACTATTCAAAGCCACTTTTGAGCTTTAATCAAATATTTTTTGCTCAAAATGTATCTGTTGACATAACATGTTGAGATCTGGCCAGCTTCGAAAAATGACGGCCCAATGACTATTAGTATTATTATTATTAGTTATTAGTAATAACTTATTACTACTACTAACTATGAGGCAGCCTATTAACTTAATTCAATAAAATCTAGTAATAACTTAACTCTAGGGATCGTGGTGACAGTAAAACAGAGGCAAGAGTTTAGGATACGATTGCAGAAAAGAGCCAGGAGACTGGCCGAGAAAAAGTTGGAAACATTTGAAGAAGAGAAAAATGCCCGATCGGTTAGTTTGCTGAAAGTTTTCATTCTGTTTCCATATATACATAGTATAATAATAATAGTAACAATGATTAAAGATAAAATTTCGATAAATAAAACAGACTTAAAAAAACGTTTTCTTACTCAAACAGAAGCAAATTGAAGCTTTGAAAGATTTGTGTTCAAAGGCCGGTGTCGGCGAAGCCGAAATTGCCGCCTGCGGTCCAAAACGTAAGCTGATGGTGTTAAATTGATGTGCTGTGTTTTAAGATGATATCAGATTCTATAATTGTGGCGAGCACACTGTGTGGTTGTGTTCACTGTTGTGAAGAAAGATGAATTTAAAATATATAATGATAGCTTCTTGTGCCATCCAAAGTATTCATATTTAAATATTCAGATTCGATGCCCGTTAATACGACCCTCTGCGCCCTTTCTTCCGTGGCCCGTCTCTCGGTTAGCATGACGATGCTGATGTCATCGGGTCTGTACCGACCCAGGCGACTTGATGACGGCCTGGTACTGCCAAAGGTTTTTGTGCCACGATGGGTCCGCGCTGGATCTTCGTCAACCGCAGGAACTAACTCATCCAGCGACAGTAAGTCGAAGCAACACGCGGGCCAGAAGCACGTCCACCATGCAAAACACAAGAGCGGTAGCAGCGTAGAAAACGGCAGAGACGATGACAAAAGTCTGATTCCCAGGATTGAGAGCTTTCCCATTATGCAAAAACTTGAAGCCAAGCGTTCCAAAAAGCTGGGCTCTGCAGCGATCACGACCTTGGTCGAGGACGGTGGAGTCAAAAATCGCAAACCATTTCGCAACCACCAGCGGTTGTCGAAAGTGCAACAGCAAGAAACGGTCATGGAAAGCCACGGTTCCATAGCACCTCCTTCTGGACACGCCAGCTACAGCAACGCTGTCTGCAGGTTTTCAGGAGGCACCCTGGACAGTAACTCCGATAACCTTCATATGGGTCGTGTTCACGGAGATATTTTTGAGGTCAGTAGCGACTCATCGTCTCCGACTCAGTCGCCAAAGAAGCAGCTATTGAATTCCGACATTCCAGGAGCTCAGGCGCCCCTGAACGTCGCCGATAAAAAATCACAGCGATCGTCAATAACCGACACTACGCATGATATTTCAGCTAGAGAAGTAGAACGATCTTCTACTCATCTCCCGACAAATTCCGATATAGCCAGTCCAGGTAACATTCCGCCACTGCGTCGCCCAGATAGAATCTCCATTACGCGACCTTGCGTCGTTCAGATTATCATCGACCACGCATCGTCCGACGGTCACTCATCTTCCCCATCCCCACCACCGATCGTCGTACCCCAGATCGATTTATCTCCTTCGTCCCCTAAACCATCCCCGTCAAAAAAAGTACTTTGACAAACCTTTCAGTAAACTTCTACGACGCCCATCTAATACAGATTCCGGCGGCTGAATAAACAACTTGAACTATCTACGTAAACATTGTACAGTCCTTGTAATGACCACACAAGCTATTTGGTTTAGTTTGGTAAGTTTATTGAAGATCATAAAAGCGAACCATTCGTACGAAATCGTTAACCGGGAAAAATAAATAACGGATACAGAAGATCATTGGCAAAAAAAAAGAGATGTACTAAAAATCTCAAATAAATCTTCCTGACGTCAGTTCAGGTGTCCGTCAAAGATGCTTAGGATTTCATTTTTTTTCTAGCTGGTCATACAAGTGCAGTTTTATAAAAACAATTTCTTGAGTTTATTTACTTTTTGCATCTTGGCTGTAAAGTTTTCTTTCAATGATTAAATTGTTCACTTTTCTCATTTTTCTTGCTTATTATTAGCTAAACTGCGTGGAATTTGTGCAAAACGTTTGTTTTTTAGTCTTGTTGAATTGCAGCTATTTGACATAGTAGATTCCCGACTATATGTGGCAAACAGGGAAAATAGAGCGGCCTAATGCTGAAAGACATATGGACTCTACAACACACTGGTTTTCTCTCAAAGCCATTCAAAAACACTGTACAGAAAATGGCTAAAAAAACTCTAATCCGAATGTCGTATTGTTAGAACTATACATTCAAACTTTAGTGTACAACAAAAGTAGGCTCATTGAAAGATTGCGAACAAAACCGCGTTATCATATCTCAACATTTTCTTATTTTGTTTTGTCATGGGCTTTTTGTTCAATGACGTGCCAATAAATTTAAATCAATAAAGGATAGAGGGATTATTGCGCTACTATTTCTAGCAGATATATAGATAAATTTTTCTGACAGTTTTCCGTTGATCGTTTGATGAAACACATGTCAAGACGGACGTTATAATAGACGTCTGGAAACTGTAAACCGAGCCGAAAAAATGTAAACAAGCAGAACATGACACTTGATTTACTAACATGTTTCAATAGTCTCATTTACACACATCGACCAAACTGGTTTCAGGACATTTCCCCCTGTGCCTTTTTTCTCCTAGATATTTCCCACATGGAAAATTGTCACAATTAAACCAAAAATAATTAAAATCATCAATTTTCAATACCACTTTCTATTCTAAATGTTCCATAATAGACATCATAGTAAATAATTTATAAGTTGAAAATGTCAGCGAAAATTCCTAGAAGAAAGTTGATGTCGTTTCGGATTCCAAAATCATGATCCGTATGAAATATTCAAGTATTTCAGTCCTTATATTTTTTTCTGCATGTTTTATCCCATTCGTTCCTCATGATTGCTTGGTTAAACTTCTAATTTCAAAGACTGTTTTCAAAAAGTTTAAACGATGTCCTCCAAGTGCAAACGAGAACTTCCAGTTCCATTTCTTAATGTCGTTTCTTGTGCTAGATAAACATTCTTGCACATGGAATTATCCAGGGTGAAAACAGGGGGAAATGTCCTAGACTCTACCAAATTTATAACCGATCATTGTCCAACAATATCGTTAACACATCTATTTCTTGCCAGTCGTTCTGTTCTGCTTTAAATTTATACCTTTTACTGCATTTCTGTCTGTGCTCAGACATAACATACTTTCAGCAGTCTTTATAAGCACTTGATCTAAAATTTGACAGTATTATATATGTATAATTCTAGATTTAAAAAAATTAACAACACAAAACAAACAGTCATGTGTGTGTGTACAGTAATGTATATCCATTTTTTACTTTAACATTCTACAAGTTAAATGTATTTCTCAAAAACCAGCTTATTGTGGCTAAAAAAACAACTTTTTTTTATATTTATATTTTCGAATATTCATTATCGGGTGATGATCGTTCAATGAGATTTATCGGTCGACATCCAATTTGCATACGACGCTGGTAATTTGCATACGACACGAAACATCAGCTTCACCCGCGTGATGTCCATACCATCTTTTGATTGTTGCGTTGTTTTTTTTTAATATCGAGGAATATTTTTATTGCGGTTTTTTTTTTATTTCACCGCCATAGCTATTTACGGTTGTAATAAATAATATCAGTAATTATATTACGATAATAAGTAATATAATTATTAATTGTATTACAATCATTTTATCAACTTTTATAACTTTAAAACATGAAAACCAGATTTGATCTGCGATACAGTAATGACGATACAAATATTGTGATTTTCTAATGTATAAACATCACATTAAAAATAATGTATAATTAAATGTCTTCCTAGAAGAAACACATTACTACAAATTACAAATGTATTACAAGACATTTTATTAGCATTATTATTATTATTAATAGTTGAATGTCATATTATAGTGTAAATAATGCTGAAATTTTACCTCTATATGAGATATAGTAAACAGTTTATCATACCGATCCAAATGCATGTCTTGAAATTAAGGCGGGTTTTCTTTTGAAGATCAAAATGTTCCATCGTGAAATTTCTTTATATTCCCAAACTATCATGACAACCATTCAAGAGCAGTTGTAGATGGGCCTGGCAGTAAAGAACCAATCATTTAAGTGAAAGATTCTAATTGTTTCGTTTCATTTTCTTTCGTTTTTAAACCGAAACGTTTATTTCTATGAAAGTTTTTTTTTTCTTTCTTTTTTAAATATTTTCTTGTTACAAAAGCCATTCTTTAATCAGCTTCCAGAAATTACACTGCTGGTCTGTTTGTGTCTTTGTTTGGAAAGTAATTTAGTACGCAGTACACATGTCGGTATACTGTGTGTGTATCTATATTTGGAAAGTAATTTAGTAAACAGTGTGGATGCTGGTTTTTCATAGTTTTCATTTGATTTATCATATTCGTATATTTTTGCCAAGTTGCGTTCAGCTTTTAAAACTAAACGACCAATTTAGGTGTCTTCAATAAGTAATTTTACACATATATTCAATACTGTAAATTAATAATTGATTTTAATAAATTAATTTTTGTTGAAAATCATCATCTGATTCGACTTTGGAGTTCAATTAAGTTCTCATTTCCGATGAAATCGTTGAATTTTCTTCTGTTACAATCGTTGTAAGAAATTTCTGTGATACTTTCCACTCTATTGATTTGATGCTTTTTTGTATTTCATCGTTTTTTTTGTTTGTTACTCAAGTCATTTTCCCGTTTTCATGCCAGAGCTGCTGCTGCTGCGACGCATCGTACAAGCCAAACGAGACACTTCACGATTTGACTTGAAAGATTCATCGTCAAATTTTATGCGTTTTTGACAAAATAACATTTTGAATTTTGAGCGAAATAGATTTTTTTTTTAACAAACACGATCGTTCGATCAGTGAGTGATTGCTGAGTTTTTTTTATTATCAAATTCTCTTTCGATGTATTTTTCGGATACGCAAAAATAGCATTATAGTACTTTTTGTGTATGTTTGTAAGAGTTGTTTTTTTTAAATAAAATGAATACATTTTTAATTTTAGAACATTGATAAACATATTTATACGGTAAAAGTCCCGAAGGCGGACACCCTCTGGGAAAAGCAAAGGCGTCCGCTTCTTCTTGTATCTGTCCGTTCCTCGTGTACCAGCTAGTATAGATTTAAGAAAATCCATTCTTAACAAGTGTATGTTGCTCTTAGCATCCACTTTTGAGAACTTTTACCGTATATATTAAACATGACTGCATATTTAATCATTTGTTAATGAACAACCCATTCATTTCACACATAATGATAGAGCCATTTGTTTAATTTACATATTAATTAATGATAGGCTGGCTCTTAAAATTCATACTAACAAATCAAGTCCATTGACTATGACATGGCTTTAATTCATAGATTTTCAGGCCATGCAAATCGTTTTCCATCAAAGCAAAGTTCTCATGCATTGAAATGAGATAAAATAAGTTGTATACATACACGAGATGCTAAGTGAATTCTGAGACTTTATCTGAGATTGGAGAAATTCCTAGTGACATCTAGTGAATGAGATCTTTTTTTGGAACTCCTGAATGCAAAATTGCTGTACTTGAGTCTTAATTTTCATTATTGGATAAGGATATAAGAAATCAACTTGTTCATGTCAGTAAAACATTTAATAAACTGATAGAAAACGACCACATTTGAACTTAAATCTCAAAAAATAATAAAACAAACAAATTATTATTTCATTCACGAAGTAAAGATTCAACGAAAAATAAAATAACAGACAATTTTGAACTATTATAACATAAAACACGTTTTTAAATAGCATCCTAAAGCCTCAAATTTCTGTCTTATACCCTCTCTTGCTTCATCCAATTCATACTCATACTTCCTTCAAAACAGGCCATAGTAAGTACATTGACGAAATCAGAAAAGTCGAGGCCTGTTGATTCTGTACGGTTGGACGTTGTTTCTTCGAGGGTTGGTGACCGAGACGTCCAGAAAGTCGCCGTACTGAAACTTCTTCAGGCCGAGAGTGACGTTGTCGTCCGACCCGGGCTGTACGGGAGCGAGTGGAAAAAAATCAGACGTTAAAACGGAGTCTAAAAAAAGATTAATTTCTAACAAATACATGAGATGATTTGTATTAATTTTTTTTACTTAGATTTAGCACACGCCCTTTTTTATAGGTGCCTACCCCTTTAGCAATGCGAGTGAACTCCTTGCTTAAGGGAGTTATGCTGGTGACGCCGGTGAGGCTCGAACTGCCGACCTAACGATCGACAGGCGAACGCTCTACCGCTTTGCCACCAGTACCTCTTGTATACTAAAAACTATTATCACCGCTTACCATGCCCGCAGTAGTGGAGCCGATTTCTCTCATTCGAAAGGCGTGCGACCTCGTGTCGGCGTAGACGATGGAAAACTCGAACTTTGACCCCTTCCTGCGACACTTGTCGCAAGTCGCTCTGATCAGGCTGGTCAGCTCTCTAAGTGTCGCATCCATCCTTTGGAAAATAATTTTAAAAAAGTTGAATAAAATTCATATTTGTAAATGACAATAAATACTAAGCGCTCATGTGACTCGGTTAATGGGCGCTTAATAAATCTGTTGTACATGTGACATTGAATACAAAAAACCTACCAAGTGTATAGCTGCAGTTCATCTGAAGGAGTTTTACCTCTGGCATAATCAGACACCGGGTTGTGCCTGCCACTGCCCACGAAAACTCTCACAAGTACTGGGCAAACCTTTTTATAGTAGCAAAAAAAAGTAGTAGTCAAATAAACTTAATTATCAATCAATCAATCAAATTTATTTAACGCCAGTGTCGTAAACGAATCTGAGGCGGGGATTATCTGTATTTATGTAGAGTTAATTTTGATCCAACTGGCTAAACTCAGATGAAATTTACATTTTTTGGGGGGACTTAAAAATAAAGTTACAGATGCATCTTTACAAGATTTTATAACTCAAAAAACAAATAAAAGATCAGTTTTTTGTATTACAAGACATCACATTGCACTTTTGTGACTCATTCTAGTTAAAAGCCTTCAATAATAATAACAATAATACATACATTTTCCTTAACAGCCCAAACTATCCCTTTCATTCAGCAGGGGATACAGAATATTAATACTTATTTAACTATTATCAGTGGATAAATAATAATAAAACTTATTCGCAATGCATGATTCAAAAGTCTCAAAGAAGGAGTCAATTATACTCAAATTGCTTACGTCTTACATACAGAATGTGCGAATCCTTTTTTGAAGGCTTTTAAAACTTTGCTTTTCAAGAAGTTTCAATTCAACAGAACTTAACTTAACTACAACTAATAACATATATAACATAAAAGCACATAATACATTTTTTCAAATTTACCTTTGACCTATCGACAGTTTTCTCCGGTTCTCGGACAACGTTTTCAACAACAGATTCCATGTTTAAAACAAAAATAAGTCAACAGCAGCCAACACACTAATAGACGACGAACGATATCCGAGGAATTTGTTTACAAAGATATACCACTCAAAACAAAGATTTTGCAAAACGCAAAAAACATATGTATGTATAAATAAATACACGCTGAGAAAGTTTTTGATTTCTTTTCCGTATAATTGCTCAACAAAGAATGATTTGTAAGACAATTCCAAGAATGATAATTGCTACTCCAACACCTTTCTCAAGGTAATATCTTCTTAACGTGATAAAAAAACATGTGAACGTACTATCTTTATAATATTTTTAATGTCCATGAATTGTAAAAAAACATTATTTGTTTCATTTTTAAGGAAAAAAGCAAAGAAAATCTCTTATAAAGTTTTTAACATAGATATCTATGGTTTTTAACGGCTCGACAGTCATTTATTGATTTTATTATTTATCAACTTACATTTATTTACTTCTAAAAAGCATCCGACATTAATTAATTATAAAACACAACGTTAAAAATCGACAACCTGGAGTTAATCTGCAGATAATAAGTAAAGAAACAGGTGTTCATCATGCTGGTCGTCCTTTTTTAATGCGAGAATTCGTGTATATTCTTTGTTGAGCGATTAAATGATGAATACAAAAAAAAACAATGACATAATCGTACTCGGTTACCGAGAATTTGTTAGCTATCGCGATCTGTTGTATTTTGACATCTTCTTGAAAGGTATTTTGTGTGGTTTTTCCCATTCTCGATCGCATTGTTTTTCGTTTCTTTCTTCAATTCGTCATTATGGACGTGTAATGTCAGAAAAGTGCGCTCGTCTCAACAACGAAGATCGTGAAGTGAAGATGCTTCAACGGGGCTTATATTATACGAATGGGTGATGTTACGCGCAAGGGTTAAGGTCATTTTTATATAAGGTCAAGGAACTTGAAGATATTAAATAACAACAAATGTTGCTGCCAATCGGAGAGGCTTATTAAGTCAGTGAGTAAAAAAAGAAAAGAGGGTAAAAATAGAGATATATATAATGTGCAGTAATCACGCACATCACACGCACACGAACAAACAAAAGGATGGAAAAAGGAAAAACTGAAACCGCGGAAACATCTTCTCCGCAATATACCAATAACTCATTTCCATCTCCAGCAACAGCTGTTGATGCATTTGATTAACATCAACCACTTGTCCCGTTATTATTGTTATTTTTTTTATTATTTTTTCCTATTTTACACGTGCAACTGCCTGCCTCATTTCAATGCTCATACCAACAGCTTGGTTAACCATCTACTGAACTCATTCAGCCCTCCAATCACTCACCTAACCAACCCCAACCGTGCAATGATCCACTCATTTAGCAATACTACAACTACCCATTTTCTTCCACCCACTCAATCAACAGCACATTCTCTCTTTCCGTCCACCCATTCAACAACCCAATTTCTCATTCACATATTAACCAGATACTCACTTCACTTATTCAACTAACCACTCACTCACTCATCGGCGTAGATATAGGGGCAACACGGTCAATAGGTTAAAGCTGCAATCGCTTTGTTCTTCGACATGTTGTAGCAATCTTCTTACAACATGTAAAAGGAGAGAGATTAATGGCGATCGAGTGTTGTCCATTCATTCAACTGTTCGTCAGTCAGTCAGTCGCTCTATCAGCTGGTCGGTCGGTCTGGATTTGCCTGAATGTTCATTTTTGGCAGTCCTTCATCTCCCGTCCGCCCAACCATCGGAATGACAGTCAGACCGTCAATCAATCTACCGGTTCGAATCGTTCCGATGTTTGTTTAGGTATTTAGTTGTCGAAATGAATGTTTTTATAATTTATACACGTGCTTGTCTGTGTGTGTATGTATGTATGTATGTATGTATGTATGTATGTATGTATGTATGTATGTATGTATGTATGTATGTATGTATGTATGTATGTATGTATGTATGTATGTATGTGTATGTATGTGTACTTACTTTATATGTGACAGTTTCACTTCATAAAAATAAATTGCAACCAATCAATGGGGATAATAATAATTAGTCAATCATGATTATCTACGTTAAATGGATAGAATTATAGGTCATTGAGGTGATTAACTTTTTTTCAGCAAAAAGATGGAAAAAAGAAAAAATTATATGTATGAAAGCGGAAAGTAACAAGATTGAGATAATCAGGATAAGAGAGGAGGAAGAAGATGTGAGGAGGAGGAGGGGGAGGGGGTGTATTTAATTGTATGCACGAAGGTGGTCGTAAAAGTCATTTGACAGGAACCAGGTTTCCAGGTAATTGAATACTCAAAAATAAAAATAGTTTAATCAACCTGTGCTAATGAACTTCTTTCATTTTTTTTTCTATCTTTCTATTATTTTTCCTTCCTCTCAACCTTTCCTCTCTCTCTCTTTCTTTCTCTAGTTAACTCCATGCTTTAGAACATCAAACAATAAAAGCTAATTTGAGTTTTTCGATATTTTTGCTTATTTAAGTTTGCTTTTTTGTTGTTTAAATAAAATAAATGTGATATAATATAATTATTACATAAAATATAAATTATGAAAAACAGATATGATGCAGTTTAAGTAAAGTTTGAAAGTACTCTTTAACATAGAATAGGTTAAAATTAAATCAATTATCAGATTAGCTTGGTCAGCTCCAATTTGATTGATTGCTATGCACACATAGAGTCCTGCATCTTCAGGTTTTGGTTCTCTGATATTGTACGATGCCAAAGAGATCTTTTTAAGTTGTGGTTTCTTAAAATGCGGGGTTTGACGTCTTGGACAGCAGATGAAAATATCCGGAGAAGGATTTCCACGTACCAGGCATGTTATCACCAAAACCTTGTCTTCTGTCATCGACGCAGTAAAATTCAGAATTGTAATATATTGTTCTAATGTTCCAGATACAGCTGGTATAAAACAAGTATGCCTTAGGTAATCAGTCAACAAAACTTTAGCTTACGATTTTGTTTCACAAGTAGTAGTATTTGAGATGGTTAGCTGAGGAAGACTCTTTGTCAAAGTTGTGAACCAAGAATTCTCCATTTTCAAGATATTTACCTTCAAGATGCTTAATAGATGCCCGATCGGTATCTGAAGAAATTGAATTATTAGAGCCACTGCATGTTATTTTGTCGCCTGTAATCTCGCATTCTGAAAACGCTGGAGTAAATTTCGACAAAACTGTTAAAGAGCAAAAGAGGAAAACTGCCATGTTTTTTATTAGATGGAATTTATAATTAGTTCTTTGTGTTAATAAAAGTTTCGACGTTTTGCTGAATGCTGAATTACGTCATATTTTCTGAACTAAATATTTAATTAACTAAATTACGAGTAAAGTAAAAATAAATTTTTTAAAGTCTTATAATTTTTAATAAATTTATTATTCGAATATGCTAATTTTTATATCGATATAGTTTTTATCTGTTTTTTATCCCTCTCTCTTTCTCCTAGCTCTCTCACTTTCTCTCTCTTTCTTTCACTTTTTTCTTTCTCTCTTTTCTCTGTCTTTTCTCTGTCTTTTCTTGTTCTCTTTCTCTCGATGGAAAATTTCTAAATTGATAGCAATTTTTCAAATTTGCTAAAGCTTGTTTTAAGATTCTCATCACCATCATCACCATCACCATCATCATCATCATCATCAACGTCATCAACTACCACCATTATTGTGAGAATGTGTTAATTTGATTGCTCAATATAACTCCGATTTAAGTTTTCACAGATAATTTGTCGTGTTTCGTTCA
>OZ022247.1:24721239-24740579 GCA_963978895.1 Erpobdella octoculata | reverse complement strand
TCTTTCTCTTTCTCTTTCTCTTTCTCTTTCTCTTTCTTTTTCTCTCTCTCTTCCCCGATATTTTCCCCACTCCATTTTCCACTCATTATTTCTCCACTTTTCCTAATCTCATTCCACAGAACAATGCCTGATAAGAAGTGCCGAGTGAATCGTATGCTCCCACGTAAATGTGCGTGTGTGTATGTGTGTGTGTGTGTATCTTCTTCTAGCATGATTTAGGTGCGTGTTTGTTTGTTTGTGTGCGTGCACGGTGTGCGATGTGGCGTACGTGTGGCGGAATGTTATTGACCTGAAGATAGCGGAAACAGGTAGGCAGGCACATGTGCTTCCTCTGAAATATGAAACACGTCGAATGAGTGGGTGGGTGGGTGGGTGGGTGGGTAAGATGGATACATAAGTGGAAATACAGATGGGTGGATAAGATGGATAGAGGCGGGTAGATAAATGGTTAGATGGATTGATAGATATATAGATGGTTAGTTTAAATAGTTAGAAGTAAAGATGTAGGTATAGGGGGGGGGGCGAATAGAATAGATAGACTGGTCGTGGTGGACGAACAAAAGACTGGAGGACCGTAGTGTCTGAAAATAACAAACGAAAGAACAGCTTGATGACTTGGTGAACCACACAACGAATGACTAACTGACTGACTAACTGACTGACTGACTGACTGACTGACTGACTGACTGACTGACTGATGGACGATCTAAGATATTTCCACCGGTAGAGAAGAAATTGGTTACCAAACGGACGTGGAAGGCCGATAGACGAATTGATAGACCGGCGAACTGTTGAGTGGATTGATTGATGGGGGTGCATGGACAGACGGGCGGACCATCCCTCACCCCACCCATAAAATGAATTTTTTTTTTTATAATAGTTTATAGTCCTTTACACCAGGTGTTTTAAGACTGAAATGGCTGTATGTAGGAAGCACCTAAGTACTTCCTGTCGTGGATCATAATTTGTTCTTTTTAACTTTTCCCTCCTCCTTTCTCCAGGCTTGGGACTGGCTTGCAAATGCAAGGCGGAGTTTCCCATAAAATGAAGTTCAAATCTGATTAATATCTCTCTACTTTGGTCTTTTTGCTGGTCTTTGCCCGATTGTACAAATTTATTATTTACTTGTTTTGATTTCATATTCTCGTATTATAAAATATTTCAAAGAAACTTAAACTACCAATTATTAATTTAATTTTTTTGGAATAAATTTGAATTGTCCAATAAAGACGACAAATGATTAAACATCTTAAAAGAACGAGCCAGGAAAAGCACAAACACACAGACTTACAAGAACAAACACACGGACATCCACAAGAATAAGCAGGCAAACAAAAAAACTAATGAAGGAATAAAATATAATATATATTGGCCTACCGCCAAAGAATAGAGGAAGAGAATGATAGACCAAGCTAAAAAAGGAGAAAGAAAGAGAGTGAGGGAGAGAGATAGTGAGAGATATCAGCTGCAGGAAAAATATAATTTGGAAAAATTATCTCCTAACACTAAATTGGAGAAATTTAACTAACTTGGAGCTGTGAATAATTTGCTGAATTTTCTGAAGTCGTAGTAGTAGTAGTAGTAGTAGTAGTAGTAGTAGTAGTAGTATTAGTAGTAGTAGTAGTAGTAGTAGTAGTAGTATTAGTAGTAGTAGTAGTAGTAGTAGTAGTAGTAGTAGTAGTAGTAGTAGTAGTAGTAGTAGTAGTAGTAGTAGTAGTAGTAGTAGTAGTAGAAGCAGTAGCAGTAGCGGTAGCAGTAGTTAAAGTAGTAGCAGTATCGTTAGCACTAGTCCTATGTTACCACCTTATACGTACAATGTAGATAGTAAATACACATAAATATCATTAATCAAAATCCAGCCTCCTCATTCTTTCTCTTAAATGGATTCCTATAAATAGAGCGACAGAATTGTAATGGTAAGCAAAAAAATGAGTGTTGTTTTTATTGTTTTTCTATCTTTTACGATTTCGTTTTTTTTATCTATCCATCTTCTCCTCTCTCTTTCTCTTTTTCTTTTCCTCTTTTTCTTTCTCCCCCTCTCTCTCTCTTTCTCTCTTTCTTTCTCATTTTTTCAATTTTTGGTTGCATTCGTTTTAAACAATAAATTAAAAACCTGCTAACCAATCAAATGTTTATGTGTTTCCAATATCATCATCACCGCCATCATCATCATCATCATCATCATCGTTACCATCACCACCATCACCACCACCACCGCCATCATCATTATCATCATCACCATCATCACCATCATCATCATCACCATCATCGTTACCATAGCCATCATAACAGCGACCACCAATTTCCATTTTACCACCTCTATGTTTACTATGTTCACAAAAAGTTTAAGCATAAGGTCGGAGGTCAAATTATGAACAAGAACTTTCGTGCTCCAACAGGTGGTTGAACTAAGTAACGGATTTGAACACGTGTTGTTGTTGTTGGTGGACGTGTGTGACTCAGCCTGTTTATGTGCTCGTATGTTTGCTTATGTTTACTTCTGTGAGTGTGTTTATATGTATGTATGTGTATGTGTATATACGTCTGTTTGAATGTATGCGTATGTGTATATACGTCTGTTTGAATGTTTGAATGTATGTGTATGTGTATATACGTCTGTTTGAATGTATGTGTATGTGTATATACGTCTTTTGAATATATGTGTATTGCTTTTCTATCTGTCTGTATGTATGTCTGTATGTATGTGTGCACGTTTGACTGTATGTATATATGTTTTAATAAGTATGTTTGTTTATTTGTATTTACAGACATCTTTGTATCAACAATGGTGAGTTCGTTTGCTGTTATTTTGAAATGTGAAAACCAATCTATTGATCATCAATCAAATAACAACATAAATAAATTTTAAATATTAATAAAATACTGAAAAATAATGTGAAATGACAACCAATAAAGGTAAGCTCCACCTACCTGTAACTGTCCTTTGCCCACCTGTAGGCCGAGAACGACAGTTCCAGCATCGTGGTTCTCTTTCATGTAAACCACCTTACAGGTGTCCACCATCAAATTCCCGAACAGAACCTCATCATCATCACCATCTTCCTTCTCCACATCTCCATATTTGTCTTCTCCATCAGCGATATCATCATCACCACCGCCGTCATCATCATCATCGTCGTCGTCATCATTATCAGCACATCCTCCATCTCTATCCGTTACATTATCATCCCGACATTCTTTGGTATCGGTATCGAAGTTTACTTTTAGTTGGTTGTTTTTGTCATCATCTTCTTCTTCTTCTTCGTTGTTCAGGTCATCTTCAGAGCAGCTGCGACCTTCACCTTGATCGTTCAGACTGTTACCAGTGGCAACGTCGATCGAAGATTTCCACGAAGAGTTATTTTTAGTTTTTTTATTTCGAATTTTGAATTTAAAGTTTTCTCTTTTTTTCTTAAAAATTCTTTTTCTCTCATTCCTCCTTTTCGAATGGTCATGATAACGATCTCCCGTCGCCAACCCGTCATCTTCCAGTTTCATTTTCTTCACTTGCTTTCCATCTTTTCCGTTGGATTTTCCAGAGCTGCTGACAGCCAACCGTTCGCCGCCGAGAGTACTGCGGCAGTTCAGAAAGTCTTCGGCATTCAAGTTCTCAATCTTTTTCGATCTTCCGTCAGCCAGCTGAACCACAGTGCCCTTGAAAAAATGAGATTCCTGGGTGGGGGGAAATTCAGCCGTGGTCTGTCCGCCGCCCCCTAGTCTCTGAGACTCGATCTGTAAAGCTTCCGGGCTCCTGTTCATCCAGGCGAAGTGATCGCTATTGAGTGGTTTCACGTCGGCAATGCGACGTCCTGTTTGAAGCTGCTTGACGCTGCTGTCGGTGGCGACAGGCGCCGTTGAAGCAGGTGCAGCTGTAGTCGTTGCATGCTGCGTTGAATTGTCGATTGATTTTTTTTCGGGACTATTTTTTGTAGAATATTTACATTCTTTCCTCTTTTCCAGATCGTCTGACCTCACGGCCGTTGACCCCTGAGAACTCTTGAACTTGTTTTCCAGTTTAGGAAATTTTTTTATTATTTGAATCGAATTTTCATTCGCTTTATTTGTTCCATCTCGATGAGGATCATCATCATCAGCAACAGCATCATCATCATCGTCATCACCACCACCATCCAATGCAGTTTTGATAAGCTCGTTGGTTGGTGGTTGTGCTGCTTCGACATCCGAAGAGCTGGTTCTATTACCCACGGTCTGATTGGCTTCAACCGTGCAGTTTGTTTTACCGCCCGCCGATTTACCTCCTGTTTCAGCGAGTGAACGTCCGCGGAGAAACGTAGGACGAGGAGGAGAAGTCGATGGAACTATTTCGTTGTCGTTTACGTCTTTCAGAAATTTTGATTGTTGTTGTTGTTCTACTTGTTCGGTTGATTTTTGTTTTGACGCGAGTTGCGATTCGTCATCCGTCTTGGCGGATGAAATTTCGACAAAATTCTTTCCTTTCTCCAGCGCTTCCTGCTCGCACTTTCCCTGATACGGATACGAATACGGATACGGATAGGGATGGTATTTCGGATATTTAAACGAACCGGATGAAAACAACGGTGAGCGGGATTTCGAAGGATGATGATCTTTATCCGACAGTCCCGCTCCACGCAAGAGCCGCTCTTCCAGTGAAAATTTGTTGTATTGAGGCAGAGAGACCAGCGGGTTGTTGTTATTGTTGTTGTTGTTGTTGTTGTAAGGAGAAAGCGCTTTACTGTTCGCGTAAGAAGAGCGGGGAAAGAAAGCGGTTGAAATGTTGGAAGCGTGTTGTCGCATTTGTTGCTGTTGTTGTTGTTGCAGCTGTTGTTGTTGGTGCAGCTGTTGTTGGTGTTGTTGATGGTGATGGTGCTGGAACTGATGCTGGAAATGTTGTTGTTGCTGACTCAGCTGAGCCAAAGTCTGAGAATACGACTCCGATGAAAGTGCAATTCCGCCAGGACTGGGAGTAGGAATCGGATGACTTCTTCCGGCACTAGAATGACCGGAAAGATTGTGTCCGTGGAGAGTGTTGTTGTGTCGATGATACTGTCCTTGTTGCGAGTCTTGCACCTGGGGAAAACTTCCGGGAAACCCGAGGTGACCCGACGAGCCGAGATGAGACTTGCTATATTGGTCGAGGACAGACGCGGCTGCCGTGCTAGCTGATTGCTCGACTGCAAGCGACGAGCTAGAATGGTGTTGACCCGGTGGTAGTCGACTCGGGTTGAACGGCGTGCCACTGCCACCGAGTGGGGGCAGGTAAGCATGGTGCGAGAAGTACCCCGAAGATGGGGGTTTGGCCGGATGGAATGAGGAGGAAGCAGAAGATATAGAGGAAGACTGAGAAGAGTTCATCGATTTGTGAGGTAGCTGTTTGTGTTGTTGTTGCTGCTGTAGCTGCTGCTGCTGCTGTTGGTAGTGTAGTCGTGCAGCAGCTAGCAGCCGTTCTTGATGTTGTTGCATTTGATTGATGTAGTGCGCGTAGAACGGGGATGCCGTTGCAAGCTCTGTGAAAAGACCGAGGGCTGATTTGTTGTTCGGGGTTGTCGGGGGGGACGATGCTGAATTTGCGGCTTTGTTCGACTGACCCGAGCCACTTATCATGTCGGGTCGTGGATGTCGGGTTATGAAGAATAAGAAAAATGAAGAATTAATGAATTTAAAGATTTAGTCTTCTTCATACGAGAAACGTAACAAAAAAACTGTTTTTGGATTTTTCGATTAAAACTTCAACTGGGAAGTCATTTCGTATCTTTTTTTTATAAGATTTCTTCATCTGAAATTTTAAAATAAATTTATTAATTAGAATGTAAAAATGAAATTGTTCCTCGTTTATGTTAAGCGCTACAGAAATAAGTTTTTACCAAAAACAAAAACAACAACACCGACTTATAAACAACGCGCAAAAACGCGTGCTTGCAAACTTTCTCCGTTCTAAACAGGCATAGATAGAAGCATCGTATTTCTCAAACACTTCCGAAGCTAGAAGGCAAAGCCTAATTGCAGTGCTGTTGAACTTTCAAGTCGTCAGCTCTAAAACTTCGGACGGTGGAGTAGCTGGATAGGAGTAGCTAAGCTGCTGGATAGAAGTAGCTAAGCTGTTGGATAGAAGTAGCTAAGCTGCTGGATAGGAGTAGCTAAGCTGCTGGATAGGAGTAGATAACCTGCCGGATAGGAGTAGCTAAGCTGATGGATAGGAGTCGCTAAGCTGCTGGATAGGATTAGCTAAGCTGCTGGATAGAAGTAGCTAAGCTGTTGGATAGAAGTAACTAAGCTGCTGGATAGGAGTAGCTAAGCTGCTGGATAGGAGTAGCTAAACTGCTGGATAACTTATCAACAGCAGGACATATCATCATCGTAGCGGCATCGCGGGTAAAAAGATATCTTCAGTCACTTTCTGTTATCGACGATAGGGCTAGTGTCTACGCTTAATTGCCATTGCTGCCTCTTCTGTTAATTCTATGTCGACTGTTTTATCTATGGTAGGCGTGCCACGTATCAATTATTGTGCTTTTTGTTTTATCTATGGCGTGTGTCACTTATCTGTGCTCTTTTTTAACATGGTCTCTCTCTCTCTCTCTCACTTTCTTTCTTTCTTTTTCCTCCTTTCTACCATTTATCGTCTTATTGCGTATTATCGTATTAATTACATGGAAGTATCCATTCTTAGAGTTGCAGCTGCTAATTGTCCATATTTATTTCCGATGTATAACCTTATCCTTTTAAATTGCCACCACAATAACAAATACCACTACTATCACAACAACCACCTCTATTACTACTAGTACTACTACTACCACCACCACTACTACCACCACCACTATCACTGCTACTACCACTCATACTACAACAGCAACTACCACTACTACTCTCACCACCACCATCACTATCATCATACCACCATGAAACTCAAACAAAAAAAACAACAGCAAAATAACTATGGACGATTTGAATGATGTTATGACTCGGCATGTACAACACGATCATCATCATCATCAGCATCAAGATCATCATCATCATCAAGATCATCATCATCATCATCACCATATCTTCCTATATATGCCCTATACACTATACATCATCACTACCAGAAGTCAGCGACATCGTCATCATAACTTTCGCCACAAAAATACCATGTCTGAAGAGGTGATTTGCAATCCGATATCTTTGTAATGGTACAAGCTTTTCTCTTCCTTTTTTTCTCTTCCTTTCCTCTCTTTCTCTCCATTTCTCTTTTTCTCTTTTTCTCTCTGTCTCTCTATTTCTCTGTCTCTTTCGCTTTCTTTCCCTCTCTTTCTCTGTCTTGGTCTTTCCTCTATCATTTCATTCATTCTTTCTTTCAATCTCTCAGCATCATCTATTCTGAGATTTAATATTCTTAGAAACGGCAGTCATATTCGTCTGACGCTCCAGTGATATGGAGGAGGCCCAATAAAAGAAAAACGTTACTTGGAAAAGGAGAGTAAATTATTTTATGAGATATCGTCTAAAATATGTTTTTTTTTCTTTATCATTTATTTAGTTATTTTTATTATTTATAATAAAACTAAATTTATTTCTTATTTTTAAGATAATTTATTACAAATATTTCGTTGCGTTAAAAAAAAATTAAATAATAAAAAATACGTGAGTTAAATTTAAGAAAGGCTTAATAACATGATAGCACGATTGCATGATTGCTTATCAGTTAAAAAAATGACAATAACGGTATTACGACACGATAATATAATCTCTTAGAGCCATGTAATGACGTTTGACTGCATAACGTTACCATCGCCGCATAACGGTGTGACTGCATAACGTTACCATCACCGCATAACGGTGTGACTGCATAACGTTACTACCGCCGACTAACGGTGTGACTGCATAACGCTACCATCATCGCATAACGGTGTGACTGAATATTACCGATAGAATTGACGATAACTTTACGTACGTATATATTTATATACAGATTACACACTGCGTGTTTTTTCTGTTTGCATACCTGTATTTGTGTGTGTGCGTGTGCGTGTGTGGTGACACACGTGTGAGCGTTCCTGAATGAGCCTGGGAAAGCATGCTGAGAACGTGGAGATGAAATGTATTGTTAACTTATTATGAGTGGAAGGAAAAGATTGCGCAACATGTTGAACAACAGACAGATGTATTAGAATCGATGACAGATTGAATCATTTTTTATTATCGCTATTTCTCCCTATCTCTCTCTCTTTTGTTCTCTCATTTTCTTTCTTTCACTCCCTCTCTCCATCCCTCTCTCTTTCTCACTTTTTCTTACTATCTTTTGCTCTTGCTTTTTCTTTCTCTTCCTTTCATTCGTTCATATTTATTTTCCAGTTTTATAATCCCATATACACAGGGGCGGATCCAGAACTTTGTTAGGGGGGAAGCGCACCATCATGGGCGCACGCAGGAATTTTTGCAGAGGGGGAGAGCTTCTTTTTTTTTTCTTTTCGCCTTTTTTCTCATATTCTCTCTCAGATTTATTCTTATTTTCTTTTCAATGGCATCCATGAGAGCCCGCCCATAGGGGCGAGAAAAGTCCTCCCTCCTAAAAAATTGATGACATTTTTTATACCATTGTTTACAAATTTATTCGTGTATAATGGATTTGCCCCCTCATACTAATATTTAAAATGTAACTACCTAATAATGGTAAAAATGTTTGTGTGTTATAAATGGAAATCCATCAATGTTTTTATGCTTGAAATGAGCGTATACATTTATTGAGAGCTTAATTCTTTACTAAATTTACTTTTATTTAAAATTGATTTTATTTATAAGTTTATTACTAAATATTATGAACATAATTTAAATTTGTTTAATGATTTGTTCAATGTAAATTATTTTTAACTATTCCACAATGGGAGGGCGCGTCCCCTCGCCCCCTGGATCCGCCCCTGCATATACACACATACATGCATGCATACAAACAAGCTCTTCAATAGACTAATAGATAATATAGATATGGAAGCAAGTACCTATATATATACGGGCACCTGCTCATTAAAAACATATTAACACGGGCAGACATGGAAATTGTTTAAATTATTGTTCAATTCTTTGACACCTATTCTCTTCTCTGTGTCTTCTTGATTCACTTTCTCTCTCTCTCTCTATTTCCATCTTCTTGTCTATGTTAGTTATATATATATATAGTATAGTATATATTATTTATATAAGCATAGACAATTAAAAATAATAACATTTGGAAAATGCAAATATTGTGTTCCAGAAAAAAAACGAATTATTATTTCTCCTAAACAGAAGAAAACGCAGTAATTTGCCTTTTTGGCCTTTCGCACCGCTGTGGCGCCAAGCCTACATAACTACATTTAAGTATCTAACTTTAGCAGCTCCTTATTTACTACCAAACGACGGTTGAGACATGACGTAAATTATCCGGATCAGGGTACTTCCATATTAACGAAACGCACAAATACGCTTTTGTGTATGCATGAATACGTTGGAATGCTTTTAAAGGTTACCTGTGCAAAGTGCAATAAATGCATAAAGGAAGAAAAATTGCAATTTTAAGCACAATCTGACGTTAAAAAAAAAATAAAGGCAAATGTAAAGAGCATTAAAAAAGCCAGATTTGTTTCAACAGCTAAACCGCGTAGTAGATGAACAGCGTAGCAGCTGAACAGCGGTGCACTTGAACAGCGTAGCAACTGAACAGCGTAGCAGCTGAACAGCGTAGCAGCTGAACAGCGTAGCAGCTGAACAGCGTAGCAGCTGAACAGCGTAGCAGCTGAACAGCGTAGCAGCTGAACAGCGTAGCATCTGAACAGCAAAGCAGCTGAGCAGTGTAACAGCTGAACAGCGTAGCAGCTGTACAGCGTAGAACCTCGAAAGCTAAGCGCTAGTTTCAATAACAGAACTGAATTAAGTTTAATCAAACAGCAAAAGAATCAGATTTTATTTTTTAATGACGTGAATTTAATTACAGGCTGAAAAATGTTTTTGAAACATTTAGAACATTAAAATTAAATAGAACAGCTACTCTGATTAGATCTAATTTATACACCACCGGGTTGTGAAATAGGTATACCTATATGCCGCCATGTGAAGCATCTATATTTTGTATTTGTAATTAATTTATAATGAATTGATTAATAACAAATGCTAAGAAACACCTCCGTTAGCAGAACAATGTAATTCTTAAATAAGACTCTGTGCGATGAAAAGTGTTCGTGGTCCGGTTTAATTGCCCTGGGTCTGGTGCGTTCAAAATTATCAAACATAAAAAACAACAACAAAACTAATGTTTGAACTCTGAAAAGGGATAAAGATCTCCCTCGACAGATCACCTAGCGAAAACAAGTTAGAATGTGAAATTATTTTACTATTTTGTAACAACTGAAAACTTATTTTCCACTTCAGTAGTTGAAGTGCCCATTATTGTATACGAGTATATTATAAAGTCTACTTACCCTTATAGCAATAAAACGTTTAAAGTTCGTGCCCTGAAAGCTGGAAAAAGAAGGATGATGTCTTAAATAAACGAACAGTTGCAGCTAGCGAAGTCTTAGAAAATGTGGCCTATAATACAGGTATGATTACTTATAAGATGTGGCATAATACAGGTATGATGACTTAGAAGATGTGGCATAATACAGGTATGATGATTTAGAAGATGTGGCATAATACAGGTATGATGACTTAGAAGATGTGGCATATAATACAGGTAGTATGATTTAACCCACTTTCACTTTCTATTCTTTGTGGCTCCAATTGAAAGTTAAATTAAATTAAAAGCAACTAATTTTTCACTGTTGTTAGCTGCAATTATTATCAGCACAATGAATTCTGCATTGCTTAAATTAATTGGATTTGAAATTGATAAGCATGGCAATAAAATGATAGATTTATTCCTATGGACAAAGAATGTTATACTCACCTCTGTTGACGTCTGTCACCCACGAAGTACGTAGGTATGTAAGTAAGTAGGAACCGAATGTGGGTTGTATTGCAAGTATTAAGTATTCCCACTTTCTCAATCGATAACAACAAAATAAAGTATACTTTGAAAAGTGAATTTATTATCGCTGACGATGAGAAATATAGATTTGCAGTTTATAATTTATTTGTATTAGTTATAACATTTCAAGTTATTCGTATATCGCCGTAAAATAGTAGAACCGCATATACGGAAGAACCGCATATAACCAAGAATCGCATATACGCAAGAACCGCATATAAGCAAGAATCGCATATAATCAAGAAGCGCATATAAGCAAGAACCGCATAAACGCAAGAACCGCAAGCGAGTATAACGCAGCAATACGAGTGGAAAAATGTTTTATAGTTCTGTAGTGCTCTTCTCTCGCAAGTTTCGCAAGAGAATGAAAGATATTTTCCACGGAGCGCAGATAAGAAGTGGCTGGAGTTATCATAATCATCATCATCATCAGCATCATCTTCGTCGTCGTCATCGCTGTTGTTGTTGTACGATTGGAGCCCGGAGTCGAACCTGTCTGGAATGGAATTTTTGCGCACGCCCACTACGCCAATCAGCTACTACCATGCCAGTTTCTGCGATTGCGTTTGGTGAGTGAGCTTGCGTGTCCGTGTATGTGAGCCTGTGACTGTTTGTATGTGTGCCTGTGATTGTTTGTGCCTGTGACTGTTTGTATGTGTGCCTGTGACTGTTTGTATGTGTGCCTGTGATTGTTTGTATGTAAGTCTGTGACTGTGTGTATGTGTGCCTGTAACTGTTTGTATGTGTGTCGGTGACTGTTTGTATGTGTGCCTGTGACTGTTTGTATGTGCGTCTGTGACTGTTTGTATGTGCGTCTGTGACTGTTTGTATGTGCGTCTGTGACTGTTTGTATGCGTGTCTGCAATTGAATGTCTGTGTAATTGTATGTTAGCTTGTATTTTGTTGCTTATATGCGTGTAACTGTTTGCATATGTGTGTATGTATGGTCAACTTTGTCTTTTTCTGTAATTTTAAGTATAAAGTGTATATTTGTTTTTTTTTTAGTAATCTCTATTTGTTTCATGTTAAGTAGGTTTTTACTTTTTACTTGCTTTGCTTGCAAATGGTTTAAGTATCTGCTTCTTAAGATAGCATGATTTTAGCATCTGTGGTTTGTGTGTTTTAGTATGTCTGTGTTTATGTGTAATATGTAGGCATGTGTGTATATGTGTGTATGTATGTGTGTATATGTGTGTATGTA
Organism: Erpobdella octoculata; assembly: GCA_963978895.1. NCBI lineage: Eukaryota > Metazoa > Annelida > Clitellata > Hirudinida > Erpobdellidae > Erpobdella > Erpobdella octoculata. The sequence continues at coordinate 24,728,415 of OZ022247.1, read as the reverse complement.
TGTGTGTATGCATGTAGAAAATATTAAAGTTTCCTGGTTTTATTTGGCTGAAGTATAATTTTTTTGCAATTTTCCATTTCTAGAACCTTTCTAGTTTTCTATGATTTTGCTCTGTTGTGCTTTTTCATGTTTAGTCTATTAGTCATTATTTTTTACTATTAAACTATTAAACTATCACACATACACAATCACATGTGCACATACACATTGGACACCACACACATATGCATACACACACTTAGTTCTCTGTCTCTCTGTTTCTCTTCCTGTCTTTCTTTATCCTTCTTTCTCCTTCTTCCCAGAGTCTATCCTTCCATCCGCTTACTTAATCAAGCCATCACCACCAAGTGATCTGATCAGCGCACAATATTCCCATGCAAGTCCAAAATATTTGCCTGCCGCGTAGTACCAGCATCCTTTTCCTTTATTCCTTTTCCCATTGGCTGCGATTCAAACAACAACTACCGCCCATTTTCTTCAGCATCTTGGAATGATCGTCCAATGGAGATGCTTCCAGTAGTTTGATTGAAGGTTGGAATGTTGTGGGTACGAGTTGTACGCTCTATTTGTAGTCGGAGATTTAAATGCTGGAAAGTTTTGCTACTTTTTCAGGTCAAGAAAAGTTAATAAAAATATTAGTAATGATAAATCAAATTAAAATTTATAAATAACAATTATAAATCGAAAAATATGTTTTATAATAATATTCCGTGAAAACTCTGCTGATTAACTAACAACAACAGATTTGTTGTTCACGGTCCATGATTTATTGATTATAAATACAGCCACATAAATACATTTATTATAACTTATACTACATTAATTGAAATGTATTTTATCTGTATTATAACTGATTGATTGATAATGAAACATGAACGATAAAAAAAACATGACTTGAATAATATATATATATATATTTAATTTATGAATAAGAATTATCATGCCATTATGATTCTGCGAATTCAAACTCCTCATTCATTTGTTCATTTGTTTAGCTATATTAAAAACAGACTAAAAATTTTAATTAAATTATATATTATTTATTCTTAGAAATATTAACTGATGAAATGTTTTATAGTTATTACATAAAAAGTTAATCAGATGAAGTCGATTGGTCCGTAATTTTTAAAGAATTGTAAGTAACAGATTCAAAGAAGATAATTTCAAGAAGCAAAACAGAAAACAAAAATGGCCGCCATATTGTTGCAACACGATCGCGTGGGCGGAACTGACGTCACGAGGGGGGGAGTGGTGACAATTTTACGATAACATTCCAGATTCTTTATCACATTAAAATAACTTCGTGGGAAGTTGGATTTCTAATGTCTGTCTTTTTTTTTTATCGTCCAACCATCCGTTTAAGTCCATCCGCCGTGTTCTTTTTTTTATTCCATCCGTCCGTCAGTCCGTCCATCCTTCCATCCATCCGTCCGTCCGCCAGTCCATCCGTCCGTCCGTCCATCCATCCATCCATCCATCCATCCATCCATCCATCCATCCATCCACCTAATAAATCACAACCGTAAAATATTTCCAGCCAATCGAAAAATTAAGAACACAACTACCACTGCCCCCCATCCTAGCAGCACTGCCCGCTCCTAACAACACGGGCACCACCTACCCCAGCAACAGACGCCGTGCAAACAAATAAATTGAAAACAAAATCTCGTACGTGGTTGAATGGGGGGGGGGCTGGATGGATGAAATCGATCAATTTCGAAGTTCGGGGTTGATGTTGATAAATATGAGGGGGTGTGAATTTACATATGTATGGGGTGAGAATTTACATATGTATGGGGGGGTGAATTAACATATGTATGGGGGGGTGAATTAACATATGTATGGGGGGGGGTGAATTAACATATGTATTAACTTGCATCTATATTAATAGAATCAGCTGGAGTGTAATAAATAAAAAATGCAAACACATACATACATACATACATACATACATACATACATATATAATAATATATACACATATAAAAACACATACATACACATACATACATACATACATACACACACACTCATCTAATAACTCAGGTAGGTAAGTCATAAATTTACAGGTTTATCTCTGCTCATGAGAAACATCGACGTGGTTGTCGGATTTTTCTTAAACTTAAATATTCAATTAATTTTTTTTATATTTTTTTAAACTTTATTTTCCTTTCTAACCCATCATATCTTTTCACAATTTTTTCACTTACTTTTCCTGATTGTGCTTCATTTTGTTAACTCATTCACTCCTTTCACTCTCCACCTCACTTCTCTCACTCTAACTTTCACTCCTCTCATTCCCCTACTTACTCTTTTCATTCCCCGACCAACTCTTTACACTCTCCAACTCACTCATTTCACTCCCCGACCCTCACTCTTTGCACTCCCCAACACACTTCTCGACTCACTCTTCTCACTTTTTATTTTTATTTGTTTTCGTGGTCATATTTCATTTCTCCCCCACTCCTCGACAATCAATCATTCCTGACCTCCTCTCTCTCTCTTTCTTTCTTTCTTTCTTTCTTCCGCTTTTCTTCCTTATCAACCTATTGTTGTTATAAATAACTCCGTTCGCGTTTCACTATCACAATCACTATCAGGAGATCATCATCATAATCAATATCATAATCATCATCATCAATATCATAATCTTCATCGTCATCATCATCATCATCATCGTCATCATCATCATCATCGTCGTCGTCATCGTCATCATCATCATCATCATCATCATCATCATCATCATCATCATCATCATCATCATTATCATCATCATCATCATCATCATCATCATCATCAGCATCATCATCATCATCATCATCATCATCATCATCATCATCATCATCATCATCATCATCATCATAACCATCATCATCAATATCACCACTTCCCATCCCACCACCATTACCATCATCATAGGTTACCATAATTCCTGCAACACTAACTGCAGCAGCATCATCACAATTCATCACCACTATCATCGTCGTCTTCGTCATCATCATTTTCATCAACAATACCAACTATATTCCCACTATAAATAGAATTTCTTTATCAATTTAAATTCTTTCTCGCCTCTTTGTTCTCCCACACACGAATGTCGTCATCAAATACGTCATCATCATCATCATCATCATCATCATCATCATCATCATCATCATCATCATCATCACGAATCAGTCAATTATATACCTATAATTTAATAATTCACCACAACACTCTATCTTCGACCTCCCACGATTTCAATTGTTTCCAGCAATATATTTCTAACGGTATCGTCATCATCATCGTTATCATCATAATCAGCATCACCATCGCCACCACCACCACCACCATCACTATCACCATCATCATCATCGTTTTCAAAATCTTATTGAGTCTAAAATGAAAACAAATTATGGTAATTATGGAAAACCATTTGGTAGTCAAGTGATAAAAATCTGGATGAAAATTGTTTAATGTCTGTGAATTGTGACAATGAATGTTTGAAGATTTCACATACACACACACAAACATACACACACAAACACACACAAACATACACACACATACACACACATACACAAACCCACAAACACACACACAAACACACAAACATACACACACATACACACACAAACATACGCACATTTTTAAATATATTTTCGTCTGTGTGACTGTTTTTATCACGAGAAAACAATATTTTGACTGAAATTTAATGATTCTGTTTTATGTAGTTTCTTAAATTTCCTGAATTTTATTTGCACCTCCCAACCTTGAAACCCTGGCTTCAACAATTCTCTTTTTCCCCTTTTTTATTTTTGCTTTCACTGCTAAAATATTAAATTCCATGCTTTAGAATTAGAACATCAAACTGATTTAAGTTTTTCGATATTTTTGTTTATTTGAGTTTGCTTTTTTTATTTGTTTAAATGAAACCAATGTGATATAATATAATTAATACATAAAATATAAAATATGAAAAACAGATATGATGCAGTTTAAGTAAAGTTTGAAAGTAATCTTTAACATGGAAGAGGTTGAAATGAAATCAATTATCAGATTAGCTTGGTCAGTTCCAATTTGATTGATTGCGACGCACACATAGAGTCCTGCATCTTCAGGTTTTGGTTCTTTGATATTGTACGATGCCAAAAAGATCTTTTTAAGTTGTGGTTTCTTGAAGTGCGGGGTTTGACCTCTTGGACAGCAGATGAAAATATCCGGAGAAGGATTTCCACGTACCTGGCATGTTATCACCAAAGTCTTGTCTTCTGTCATCGAAGCAGTAAAATTCATAATTGTAATATATTGTTCTAATTTTCTAGACACAGCTGGTATAAAACAAGTATGCCTTAGGTAATCAGTCAATAAAACTATATCTTTCGATTTTGTTTCACAAGTAGTTGTATTTGAGATGGTTAGCTGAGGAAAACTCTGCTTTGTAGTTTTAAGCCAAGAACAGTTGCATTTGAGGGGATTGTTGGATAGATCGATAAAAGAAAGTCCTGAAGGTATTATGTCTGCAAGATTTGGCAGAGTTTTGATCTGGTTAGAACTCAAGTCCAGTTCTTTCAATAACTTGAAATCCTTCACACTGATCTTCGCAGTAATTTCTGTCATGTTATTATTTGTGAGACTTAATTTTATTAAATGCTCCTTCAATTGCTTAAAATCAGAAAAATTCCAATCCTGTTGAAACTGTTTGGAAATGGTGAGCGATATAACCTTTATAAATTTGTTCTTGAGGAAATCAAAAGATGAAACAGCATTTTCAAGTCTCAGCTCATCCATATGAAAGTTTGCTTGTATCTGCAAAAGTTTTAAAAATGTTATATTTATAGTTAAAGTACGAAATTCAATAATTCATAAAAGTTCAAAATAAACCTCGAAATTCAATGAGATCAGTGGATTCAAATCTATCAAGATGACTGAAATATTTTGAGGATTATTATTTATTATATAAATTTCCATCAAACCAGTTGAATTTCGTATTTCTATGCGACTGATTTCAGAATTCCTAAACTGCATTACTCCAACATTATTGAATTCCATATTTTCCAAAGTCACGTTGTCAGCTTCGGTGTCATAAAATTCGATAAAATTTAATTGACGAAAAATAACATTTGATATGGAAATCGACCTGCACTTCAAATTTCTTAAAATAATTATTTGGAAAGTACTATCTTGTATTCTGAGTGCTTTAATTTGTTTCATTTTATAACCCGCAAGTGCATCAACGTAATTCATAGAACACAATGAAATTGTGAAACTTTCAAGTTCTCTCAAGTATTCTGACTTGATGATTGTATCATCTTCAAGATGTTCAACTTCGAGATGCTTAATAGACGTCCAGTTTGTATTTGAAGAAATTGAATTATTAGAGCCACTGCATGTTATTTTGTCTCCTACAATCTCGCATTGTGAAACCGCTGGAGTAAATTTCGACAAAACTGTTAAAGAGCAAAGGAGGAAGACTTCCAGATATCCAACCATGTTTTTTTTATTTGATGGAATTTATAAAATAGTTTATTGCATATATAAGTTAATATAAATAACTACAGAAATAAATAAAAATCATATTTCAGTTCTTTCTTTGTAGCTTATTTATGAAACTTTTACTTGAAAGCTAGAACAGGACCAAATAAACAGTAAACAAGCGCTGACGTTAATCTGAATTCTAAATGACGTCATCAACCAGATGTTTTATCGATTGAATATTTAATTAGGTATATCAAGAAATTTTTTTACATGAAGTTGTACTTATAATTTAACGGTATATAAAACAACATTTGTTATAACGAAATAGATTCTGTTTATAACGAACGAAACTCGAACGAAAATAGGTCTTTAAAGCAATACAGCAATTTCGGATATTACTAATTCGGTCACGACAAAATTCCGCTTATAACAAATTTGGTTCGCATCTTCTTATTTGTTAATTTCTTCAGTTGAAACGATCTTTTGTTTGAAAATATGATTGCCCTGGTAATTTCCATAAATTTAAAATTTTTTTAGATTTTTTACTTTTTTATTCTCTTAATTGTGATAAATAAGAAAACCGTATATCCTACTTACTTACTGTTTAATTTGTGTAGAACTTTTTTTGATAAACCTGGTGAAATCGTAGAAACAAAAGATAACAACAACAACAACTTCTTCAACCAATATTTCAAAAAAGGAATTCACTTTTTGTCAGACAAACTGACGGCGCACAATGAACTGTGGAACAATGTTACCAATCAATCTAAAGCAAACTATGGAACAATGTTACCAATCAATCTAAAGCAAACTGTGGAACAAAGTCACCAATCAATCTAAATCAAACTGGGGAACAATGTCACCAATCGATCTAAATCAAACTGTGAAAAAATTTCACCAATCAATCTAAATCAAACTGTGGAACAATGTCACCAATAATTCTAAAGCAAACTGTGGAACAATGTCACCAATAATTCTAAAGCAAACTGTGGAACAATGTCACCAATCAATCTAAAGCAAACTGTGGAACAATGTCATCAATCTAAAGCAACCTTAAAACCCTGGCTTCAACACTCCTATTTTGTTCTTTTTTATTTTTGCTTTCACAGCTAAAATAGAATTAGAACATCAAACTGATTTGAGTTTTTCGATATTTTTGTTTATTTCAATTTCAGTTTGCTTTTTTTTGTTGTCTAACTAATATAAATGTGATAGAATTAATACATAAAATATAAAATATGAAAAACAGATATGATGCAGTTTAAGTAAAGTTTGAAAGTAATCTTTAACATGGAAGAGGTTGAAATGAAATCAATTATCAGATTAGCTTGGTCAGTTCCAATTTGATTGATTGCGACGCACACATAGAGTCCTGCATCTTCAGGTTTTGGTTCTCTGATATTGTACGATGCCAAAGAGATCTTTTTAAGTTGTGGTTTCTTGAAGTGTGGAGTTTGACGTCTTGGACAGCAAATGAAAATATCGGGAGAAGGATTTCCACGTACCAGGCATGTTATCACCAAAGTCTTGTCTTCTGTCATCGAAGCAGTAAAATTCAAAATTGTAATATATTGTTCTAATGTTCTAGACACAGATAATACAGAACAAGTATGATTCAGATAATCAGTCAATAAAACTATATCTTTCGATTTTGTTTTACAAGTAGTTGTATTCGAGATTGTTACCTGAGGAAAACTCTGCATTGTAGTTTTAAGCCAA
>OZ022247.1:24696239-24716239 GCA_963978895.1 Erpobdella octoculata | reverse complement strand
ACGTATGAATGTATGTATGTGTGGATGGCGTGGATGCCACTGGATACCTACGAGCAGCCGCAAATCCACGCGAGCACGAACAGGCTACGAACGCACGGACATCCAGAGACGAATACGACCCGGGATATGACGGGCGGACGCATACGAATGATTCCCGATGTCTACCCGGGCGAGACGGCGCGTGCAAAATGCGGTTGGTTGCCGGGACACGTTCACTGAACTGTAGCACGACCCTATCCTCTCCGGACAATTGGCTCCTTTCTTTGTCTCTATGGTTGTGAGTAATTGTTTGTAGGTTTATCTCTCTCTTTCTCCTTTCCTCCCTTATTCCATCCCTCACTCTCCTTCCCTCTATCTCAGTGGCGGATCCAAGAATTTCCGAAAAGGGGGGCTTTAACAAAAGTTGACAAAAACAATTCATTTATAAATGAATATTTAAAATTTAACACAAAATACGTAATAAAGTGGAAATTAATGCTGTTTAATCCTCACACACACACACATATACACATACGTACACACACGAGTGCACACTTCATGGAAATGATGACGTCACATGGAAATTGAGTGGGCGTATGCGACAGTACTCGATGTCATATGAATCATGTTTATAAGTATATCTGTCTATCTGAATGTCTGCATGTTAGTGTGACTGTGTGTGTGTGTGTACCTGTATGTGTTCATGTATGCGAGTATGTGTGTATTTATGTGTGAGTGTATGTGTGCGTTTATGTGTGAGGGTATGGGTATATATATGCGGGTATGTATGGGTGTGTATGTCACATTACGTGTGCTTCAGCATCTACTCATCTCTCTTAATGTCAAAGTGTTGATTCGTACAGGTATAAGTAAATAACAACAGTATAAATTATTTAAGTTCTATTAGGGGCCACTAGCTCCCTGCTCCATGGTATACCACGACCCCTACCCGGAGCTGCACCATTTTTTTAATATCAGTATTTGTTTTTCAGTTTGTAAACTTTTTTGAATCTTTGAAAAAAGAAGACATTTATTTCTTCTTCTTCTGTTCTCTCTTTCTCTTCCTTCACGGACGATGAAGTTCAGATTCATAAAAGCGTGCCGTGATGAATTGGTAGACACTTTGTCCATGACACTCCCTCTCCCTCCCTCCCTCTCTCTCTCTCTCTCTCTCTCTCTCTCTCTCTCACACACACACACACACACACATACACACACACAATTTTTCTCTCTTTTATTTTCCTCTTCTCTTTCACTTTATTCAAAACACTATCAAACTCTCACTCACACGGACGGCATTTAAACTTCTTTCATTCACATCTCCATCCATCACAAAACCCATCTCAGGCCAGCTATTTAACGGAACAGGAGACGGAGATATTTCTACATATATATTAACTTAAATATAATAACACATATTAACTTAAATATAATAACATATATTAACTTAAATATAATAACATATATTAACTTAAATATAATAACATATATTAACTTAAATATAATAACATATTTTAACTTAAATATAATAACATATATTAACTTAAATATAATAACATATATTAACTTGAATATAATAACATATATTAACTTAAATATAATAACATATATTAACTTAAATATAATAACATATATTAACTTAAATATAATAACATATTTTAACTTAAATATAATAACATATTTTAACTTAAATATAATAACATATATTAACGTAAATGTTCCCATTTTAGTTTCCCGTTAGATATTCTCCATACTACACCGAGAAGTGGATATGTTACAAACAAACAATCCATCCCTTTCTAACTAACTTTTACCCATTAACCATGCTTCTCCCCATTTCCCCACTCTCTTTCTCTTATGTTCTCTTTTGGTTTCCATACCCTTCTCTTTTTTCCACTCTCTCTCTCACTCTCTCTCTCTCTCCATCTCTCTCTCTCTCTCTCTCCATATTTTCTTCGGCTACTCCCAAGCAATTGAGGACCTGTTGATCCCTGACGACCCCGACTGGTATGGAAGTCGCCCGATGCGTCCCTCGACGATATTCATTAGAGAGAGAGAGAAAGAGAGAGAGAGAAGGAGAAAGAGAGAGAGAGAGAGAGAAAGAGAGAGAGAGAGGAGGAGAGTGGTTAATGGAAAGAAATCTCGGTGGCGTCTCTATCGGGCTATTTATTCATTCGTTCATCGATTTCTTTATCTGTCTATCTTTCTGTCCATCTCCTTTAGTACGCCCATCTGCGTACGGAGTGCGTGCGTGAGTGAGACCGGGGGTATTTATTTCTTTCTTTGCGTCTCTCTCTCTCTCTCTCTCTCTCTCTCTCTCTCTCTCTTTTCTTTGTCTCTCTCTATCTTTCTCTTTCTCTGTTTCTCTCTCCCCTCTTTCTTTCTTTCTTTCTTTCATTCTTTCTTTCTCTCTCTCTTTCTCAATTAAACAAAACTAAGAAGAGAATTAAACGTAGGAAATGTTTTAAAACAATAAAATCAATAAACAGAACAAAACACAATAGATAAAGAAAGAAAGAAAGAAAAAAGTGAAAGAGAGAGAGGAAAGGTTGCGAGAAGGGGAAATAATAGAAAGATAGAAAAAAATGAAAGAAGTTCATTAGCACAGGTTGATTAAACTATTTTTATTTTTGAGTATTCAATTACCTGGAAACCTGGTTGCTGTCAAATGACTTTTACGACCACCTTCGTGCATACAATTAAATACACCCCTTCCCCTCCTCTCTCCTCACATCTTCTTCCTCTGGTCTTACTAATCCTGATTATCTCAATCTTGTTACTTTCCGCTTTCATACATATATTTTTTCTTTTTTCCATCTTTTTGCTGAAAAAAAGTTAATCACCTCAATGACCTATATTTCTATCCTTTTAACGTAGATAATCATGATTGACTAATTATTATTATCCCCATTGATTGGTTGCAATTTATTTTTATGAAGTGAAACTGTCACATATAAAGTAAGTACACATACATACACATACATACATACATACATACATACATACATACATACATACATACATACATACATACATACATACATACATACATACATACATACATACATACATACATACATACATACATACATACATACATACATACATACATACATACATACATACATACATACATACATACATACATACATACATACATACATACATACATACATACATACATACATACATACATACATACATACATACATACATACATACATACATACATACATACATACATACATACATACATACATACATACATACATACATACATGCATATGGACATTTGAATAAATTTTGTTGAATGTTAAAAACAGTTCACGTTATTCGGCTGTTTGCTCAATGTTTTGTGTTTTGTCTTCAAATGTTTCTTTTTTGGTGAAAGAAGGATAGAAAGGAAGAAAGAAAGATAAAAAGAAAAAAAGAGAGAGAAAGAGGTAATTAAGGTGAAAGACACACGGCAAATTATATGCCTAAGTTTAAATCGGAGTTATATCTGAGGAATGTTGGTGATGATAATGATAATGATGTCGACGATTATAATGATAATAATAATTGTTACCGGAATTGAAAGAAATTATTAAATTGAGATAGTAAATAAATTCAGTTTTTTTTAATTTTCAGTAAATAAAATATTTAATATATGACGTCATTTGCATTAAGTATGAAGTCAGCGATTGTTTACTATTTGCTTCTACTCCTGTTTAGGCTTTCGAAAGTTTTATTAAAACACAAAGAAATAACTGAATTATGGTTTTATTTATTTATTTATTTATTTATTTATTTATTTATCTAAAACCAATATAATACGTGATAAACTAATATATTAAATTCCATCAAATAAAAAACATGGCTAGATATCTGGAAGTTTTCCTCTTTTGCTTTTTAACAGTTTTGTCGAAGTTTACTCCAGCGCTCTCAAAATGCGAGATTACAGGTGACAAAATGACATGCAGTGAAAGTGTATTTCCTTCAAATACAAATTGGACATCGATTAAGCATATCGAATATCAAAATCTTGTAATTGAAAATTTCACCCCGACAAAAAACTTGATTAAACTTGAAAGTTTCACAATCTCATCGAGTTCCATACAATATTTTTACGCACTTGGGGATCTTGGGAATGTGAAAGTTAATTCACTGAAAATAAAAAATAGTAGTTTCGAACTTATTAATTTTTCCAAATTTTCATGCAAATCGATTTCCTTGACGAATGTAACTCTTAATCAAACATCTCATGTGGGGTTCCAAACAATCGAAGTTGACAAAGTGATTTTAGGCAATGTGAAATTACTAAATAATTTAAAATATCAATTTTTTCATTTCAAAATCAATTGCATAGAAATAAGAAATTCAACTGGTCTGACGGCTCTTAATATAGAAAGTAATTATCCTCAAAATATTTCAGTCATCTTGATAGATTTGAATCCACTGATCTCTTTGAAGTTCGAGGTTTATTTTGAACTTTTATGAATTATTGAATTTCATATTTTGAATTAACATTTAATATTTATAAACGTAATGTTTTTAAAACTTTTGCAGATACAACAGAACTTTCACATGGATGAGTTGAGACTTGAAAATGCTGTCTCTTCTTTTGATTTCCTCAAGAACGAAAACATTACGGTTAAATCGCTCACCATTTCCAAATTGTTTCAAAAGGATTGGAATTTTATTGATTTTAAGCAATTGAAAGAGCATTTAAAAAAATTAAGTCTCACAAATAACAATATAAAAGAAATTACTGAGAAGATCGGTTTGAAGGATTTCAAGTTATTAGAAGAACTGGACTTGAGTTCTAACCAGATCAAAACTCTGCCAAATCTTGTAGACATACTACCTTCAGGACTTTCTTTTATTGATCTATCTAACAATCCCCTCAAATGCAACTGTTCTTGGCTTAAAACTACAAAGCAGAGTCTTCCTCAGCTAACCATCTCAAATACAACTACTTGTGTTAACGTATTTGAAGTTAAAGTCTTATTAACTCATTTATGGGAAGAGACTTGTTCCGTATCAAAGCGTTTCATTAAAATTCTCAATTTTACTTCGAGGATAACAGACAGCAAAGCTCTGGTGCTGAACTGCTTGGCTTATGGAAATCCACCTCCCGACATTTTCATTTGCTGTCCGAGACATCTTAACCATCACTTCGTAAGACCAAAACAAAAAAAGTTATTCTCAGCTACTTACACAATCCCAGAAGCAAAACAAACAGACAGCACACGCTATGTCTGCCTGGCCGTCAATGACATGGGAATTACCCAGGCTGAACTCATGGCTGATCCAGTTTCGAATTCTTCCCCGTTAGGAAATGCTTTCAGCAGAATTGACATCAGTTGCATCGTATCTGTTGCTCATATTTTGTATTTTATGTAATAAATTATTATACACGATATATTTATTGTTTACATTAGTACATATTTTCAACGGGGAATGATCGAAAGAAATAAAGTTAGATACTTAAATAAATAGAGATATGGAAAAAAGAAGGAAAGAAATACTTAGAGAGAGAGAAAGAGAGAGAGAGAGAGAGAGAGAGAGAGAGAGAGAGAGAGAGAGAGAGAGAGAGAGAGGAAAAGTTGAAAGGGGAAATAATAGAAAGATAGAAAAAAATGAAAGAAGTTCATTAGCACAGGTTGATTAAACTATTTTTATTTTTGAGTATTCAATTACCTGGAAACCTGGTTCCTGTCAAATGACTTATACACCCCCTCCCCCTCATCACATCTTCTTCCTCTTGTCTTACTAATCCTGATTATCTCAATCATGTTTTTGTGATTATGCCCACATTTTGAGGCAACCATGTTTTTCAAGCAGTAACTATTGACAAATTTGCAAAGCGACACTTAGAAAATATCTCAATATCAATTTTTAGCAAAGTTGTTGACTATATGTTGACTTATTTGTTGTGTTTACTTAGTTAATAAATATTATGTTGGTTTATTGGTTTTTAACTTTCTGCGTGGTAAAAATATGTAAAATAAAAAATTAGTGTGGCCTCTAGCGAATAATTTGTAAATATAGTACCCCTAAATCGAGGTTAAAGCGCCACCTAGCGAATATCCTGAAATCACACTATTTTCAACAAAATTTTGCTAAAATTTGAGAAAAAAAGCTGAATTTTCCTGTTTTCCGAGTCATTCGCAAGGTGGCGCTTTAAGCTCGATTTAGTGGAAATATTTTTTACAGAGTGTTCACCAGATGTCACACTATTTTTAAATCCTTTATATTATTTTCGATTGTCTGTCTGTCTGTCTTCCTGTCGGTCACAAACTTTGAGTCTCAAAATTAACTCACTTCCCGTTATCCGATCGAGCTGAAATTTGGCACATCGACTTGGGCTGCGAGACAATTGAATCTATCAAAATTTCAGTTTGATCGGATATTGTATAAAAAAAAAAAAAAAAAAAAAAAAAAACGAAATTTTTTTTTTTTGGACTTACTTATTCTTGGGACGATTCCATACCCCCCTTTAACAGTTCAGAAAATGACGTCCGTTTTGCTCTAGGACGCACCGTTTAGGCGCTAGAGCAATTTAAAGTTTTCAATTCTAAAAAATCGGAAGCTGGAAAGTTGAAAAATATACAATTCATTTGATAGAGGAAAAACTGCAAAAAACTGCAAAAAAAAAAAAAAAAAAAAAAAAAAAAAAAAAAAACGAAAAATTTTTTTTTTTGGACTAACTTAATCTAGGGACTATTGCATAACCCCCCTTTGAGAAGCCCAAAAATGACGTCCGTTTTGCTCTAGGACGCACCGTTTAGGCGCTAGAGCGATTTAAAGTTTTTAATTCTAGAAAATCGAAATCTGAAAAGTTGAAAATATATAATTCATTCGATAGATGTCGCTACATTTAATTGAAGTGACACCTAGCGAATATATCTAAAGACTGGTACAAGAAGCTGCGAAGGGCCATCGCACAATTGGCACTAAAACGACTGCAAAAAGCAGCTGCACAATTTGAACCAAAATGGTTCTGCAAAAAGCTACTGTACAATTGGCACCAAATGTGTCTGCAAAAAGCAACTGCACAAATAGCACCGAAACGGGTTTAGTCCATAATATTTCGAGGGGCGTGCAACATAGAGCTGCGAAAAGCAAAATTGGTACCAAAACGGGTTAATCTATTATATTTTGAGGGGTGTATAACTTCGCTCTTAAAAAAAAAAAAAAAAAAATTTTTTAAATCCTTTATATTATTTTCGATTGTCTTCCCGTCTGTCTGTCTGTCTTCCTGTCGGTCACAAACTTTGAGTCTCAAAATTAACTCACTTCCCGTTATCCGATCGAGATGAAATTTGGCACATCGACTTGGGCTGCCAATTGTGCGATGGCTTTTCGCAGCTTCTTGTACCAGTCTTTAGATATATTCGCTAGGTGTCACTTCAATTAAATGTAGGGACATCTATCGAATGAATTATATATTTTCAACTTTTCAGATTTCGATTTTCTAGAATTAAAAACTTTAAATCGCTCTAGCGCCTAAACGGTGCGTCCTAGAGCAAAACGGACGTCATTTTTGGGCTTCTCAAAGGGGGGTTATGCAATAGTCCCTCGATTAAGTTAGTCCAAAAAAAAAAAATTTTCGTTTTTTTTTTTTTTTTTTTTTTTTTTTTTTTTTTTTTTTTTTGCAGTTTTTTGCAGTTTTTCCTCTATCAAATGAATTGTATATTTTTCAACTTTCCAGCTTCCGATTTTTTAGAATTGAAAACTTTAAATTGCTCTAGCGCCTAAACGGTGCGTCCTAGAGCAAAACGGACGTCATTTTCTGGACTCTTAAAGGGGGGTATGGAATCGTCCCAAGAATAAGTAAGTCCAAAAAAAAAAAATTTCGTTTTTTTTTTTTTTTTTTTTTTTTTTTATACAATATCCGATCAAACTGAAATTTTGATAGATTCAATTGTCTCGCAGCCCAAGTCGATGTGCCAAATTTCAGCTCGATCGGATAACGGGAAGTGAGTTAATTTTGAGACTCAAAGTTTGTGACCGACAGGAAGACAGACAGACAGACAATCGAAAATAAATAAATAAATGATAAATAATGTGCTGTATGGGAAAAACTTCATTGCTAAATGCCGCTCAATAAAAAATTAGTGTGGCCTCTAGCGAATAATTTTTAAATATGGTACCCCTAAATCGAGGTTATAGCGCCACCTAGCGAATATCCTGAAATCACACTATTTTCAACAAAATTTTACTAAAATTTGAGAAAAAAGCTGAATTTTCCTGTTTTCCGAGTCATTCGCTAGGTGGCGCTTTAAGCTCGATTTAGTGGAAATATTTTTACAGAGTGTCCGCCAGATGTCACACTATTTTTTATTCATTTTCAGAGTTTAAATACACAACCCACTCGAGAAAGCGGCTTCATATTTTAGTTTTTAGCTACTGTGCAACTTTCTCGGTTTCTGTTGCAACTCTCTTATTCAAAGTGCTATTAAATCGATCGAATAAAATTCATTCCAATACTGTTCTTGAACTCAAAACAGATTTCTTTTTCCTGATCATACCCAACTATTCACCTATTTATAAGTACTTTTAAGATTTGACTAGGCTAAAAAACGTGAAAACAACAAAAAGTGGTTGAAAACTATTTATATTCCAATTCACTAGCAAGTTTTCCATCGCCACGACCCTTTACGTTGTCTTTGTCATCTTTACCACCATCCCAATGCCATACACACAAAATGAAGACCAGAAAATAAACATCTAACTTAGTATTATGTTATCAAAAAAGATAATAAATGATATTTCTAAATGTGGCACTTATATATTATTTATATATTGTTCATCCATTTAAAAAGCCGAATATAGTTGATGTTATGAGCCGATTCTAGAAATTAGCACGTAAGTAGAAAGTTGTGCTAGCAGTAAATGACAACTATATTGAAAATATTAACTGATCATTCTTGTGCGTCTTATCTTACATGAGAACAAATGAAACTCATCAAGACATTCAACTGAAAAAAGTTATCTCACAAAACTGCCAAGCGCAGTCCATCATCGACCATTAAAAATGCCTCCGGTTCTCAAACCTATCTGTTCAGAAAATTTGCTTAACCTTTTTAAATAAGCTGTTACTGTAGGTGGAAAACGCCACAAGCAGAAGTAGTACATTAGTAATGATGATGATGACGATTATAGCATAATTCTACCAATTTAACTAAACGTGGAAGATCATCATGAGAAAAAATTATTAATATTATTCTAACTATAATTTCTAATTTCCAGAATGCTGCTTTCTGTCTATTCTAAAATTAGTTTCAACCACCACAGCAAATCAGAATGACCCAATAATTACAATCAGAGGATGTTTTGAGCTGACCAATTAGTTATAATTCACATTAGTTAAAACTTTGGTGAGCCAATCAGAAATATTATTTATCATATTATCGTTATCCAATAACCAATCACACCCTCATTAAAATAATATTTAAAAAAAAAACTGAGTTACTCATGATCTCAGAAGAATCTGACAATCGCACTCGAAAAAAAAATACAAAGGTAGCCAACAACGTATTGCTATAATTGCCTACGATAACCCCAAGTCACAATAACAGCTCATAAAAGTTAGAAATATCATAAGAAGCAAATCCTCAAATGGTGGTGAAAGAAATAAAAAACCAAGACAAGAAAATACACTAATTTAATGAAACAAGAGCACACCTTTCAAACAGCTATCACACCTTGATTACAGGTAGTAAACTTTCATGTAATTATGCTTTATTAAATCAATTTGTAAAACCGAACACCATTTTATTCGCAGGACTGAATTTATTTTCCTAAATGTTCAGCCAAATTTAAGAGTTTTGCAAATGCAATTCGAGAAAGAACACACAACCCAAACATCAACCAATAATACGAGAAGTAGAAACTCCTAATTAGCATAATTTATTATAGAAGATAAAGATGGCTCAATCATTCGCTCGCTTACTTACTTCTAATGATGATGATACAGACTACGTAGAGTAAACATAATTGTCAACAAAAAATTTAGTAGAATACTTTAACTAGATTTAATAAGACATATTGATTTTGCTAGGTTTTGTAATTGGAAGACAATCAAGCCATCGTCACCACAACATAAACCGAGACCATGGCTTTGAACCCGGATTGAGCAACCAATCACAAAACAAGCCACAAACGGTTAAAAAAAGTTCTAAATTAAAACAGATAAAATATAATAATAAACCATTAACATAATTATTATTAACGACATAATCAGCATGCATTAACATACAGTATCATTTATGCATAACATGTAGGGACTATGGCAAGGATGATGTAGAGACAACTAAATAATGGAGCACTATTCATCATCATCATCATCACCACCACGATCATCATCATCAGGAGCACGACTCAACGTCGTTTGTGACACGACACGTACGCCCTACTGCTTGGGCTTGAAGGCAATCTTCCTAGACTTGAGAACGGTCCACTTGTGGCGCTTGTAGTAGAAGGATATGAGAATGATGGGAATGGAGATAAAGATAACCTGTCACAAAAAATTTGAATATTATAATTACTACTAATTTGAATATTATAATTACAAGCTACCTGAAATTATAATAATGAGAGATATCTTAAAAAGTTTAACCACAAAAAAAAAGAATAAACAAACTAAAACGATAACAGCTGATCGATATAATGCGACAGCGGAAAAAATGAAAGACAACAAACGACCTTCAAGCCCATCCTTTTCCTATCATCGTGTTCAGGTTCGGCACACCACTTGAGGAAGGTGCAGACGTCCTTGGCCAACTGAGATGCAGTGGCAGGAGTTCCTGCGAGAAGATAATCATGATGATGATGATTATTATTGTATTAGGGATGGAAAATAACTGGGATGAATTTAGAACCAACAGAGGATTTTTTACGATTCTAATGTGTTCGAAAGAATAAACAATCTCCGACTTACCATCTTCGTACTCGATGACTTCATTGTAAAGCGACTTTGCCATTCCGATCCAACCGCCCGGGAAGTACGGGTTGTAGTGGAGATCGGGAAAGTTCTCGACACCTGCAGGCGGCTCGCAGTATCCGGTCAGAATCGAGAAGACGTGATCCTAAGACGACCAATGAGAAAAGAGATGAAAGAAGGAGTATTAGAGAAGTATTGAATTTTTTTTTGAGAAAATCAAAATCATTTATATTATTTTATCTCCAAACTCTGTAAGATTTTTTTTATCTAAATGCACAATTTTTTAAGACAACCAATCACGACCGAAAGCAGAAACAGAAACTGATCGAACAGCTACTCATACGAGCGTCACAGAGAAGAAGACAAACCACCGCCCCCCCACGACTGCCAACGTGATGCCCAAATCCGACCCACTTACCTCTCCTCCATGCCTGGCACTGGTGATGAAGGTGAGATCAGGAGGAAGAACCCCGTTGTTGGCTGCCTTAGCAGCCTCGTCATTCTTGTAGGGATTGGGGAAGCGATCGGAAAGCTTGCAAGGTCTCATGAACATCTCTCCGTTCTCATCAGGCCCGTCTTGTACTTCGGCCTGGTTTACGCGTATTTGTTGATCAAACTCTAATATATTTATTATTGAACTATATAAGACAAGTGCTTAATAATAATAATAATGCAATACTTTATCAAGATGACATTAAAAAAAATCAGTCAGCTGAAAAGCAGCAAAAATAAAATAGAGAATTCATAAATATGTTAAACACCCATGAAAATCCCAACCAGGTGTCCTTTAAAGTCTTGCAAGTGACAGCCGCAATACGAGTGAACAGGAGGAGAACAAAAGCCCGCATAAGAAAATAATAATGTGCTCAACAACACACACACACATTAAAAAAACTACTCATTTAGAATACGTTACAAAAATTTATCTACTCCTTCAACCCAAAAAACGATGACAGCAACTCACTTCTTCGGCCTCGGCGATTGCCTCCTTCTCGGTCAGGACTGCACCGACCAGGTTCCTGTAGAACATGAAGTTCATGCTGTGACAGGCAGCACAAACCTGCTTGTAGACTTGATAACCCCTCCTGATGCTGCCGTGATCAAAGGATTCGAGATAACCGCTGTGACTCCAGGGGTAATTTGGAGGGTGCAGTTCCATGCCGGAAGCCGCCACAGACAGTTGGAGGGCCGTGGCAAGACTCACAGCACCACCGACCGTTGCACCCAAAAGACCGAGAGCCTGGATGAGATGGTAGTTAGAATTTAATAAGAAAGGTCAACAAACAAGTCATCACAATTTAGCAGTCAAAAAGCTTATAGAAATTATTCCTGCATTTACACCAGTCAGCAATAATAATTAATCAATCTACATTAAATTAAAGTAATAAAAGTAGATTCATCATTAAAGCACATCATCCATCACCAACAATAAAATAATAAATTAAATCATATTAACAACATGCTGCTATCCAATTAATCTTGAATTGTGAATAAATCCTTATTTATTAAAACTGAGTATTAGATTCATTGAAAACATGTCAAATTGTCCAATAAAACAAAGGTATTATTTTATTCAAAATATTAACAGTTAATAATTAACTGGAAGACACCAATAATAACTTAACAAAAAAAACCTCACCGCCTTTTTGGTTTTAGGCAAACTTCTGAACGAAAATTTGGCCTGTTGAAAAACAAATAATACTAAATTATTTAATTGAATATAACCGATTTGACAGCCCTAGCAGAAGGTACCGAGCAGAAAGCCAAGGTCAAAAGGAAACGTAAACAAACGACAGCCCACAATCGCCACGAGAAAACAATTTAAATCTAGTTAATAAACAAACAGAATCGAATCAAATCAACAAAAAATACACCTGAGGTACGATTACATTGCTGGGAATTTTAACGCAAACGGCTCGACAACCCCGGCTCGCAAACATCGCCATGTTCTCTCCGGTCGGACACCAAAGAAACTATAGCAGACGTAAACCACAACCTTCGTGTTCGACAATAAGTTAGGCTCCTAAGTTCACTTTTAATAAAATTAAAAAGTAGTTTACAAATAAAAAAGGATCTAACAAAAAATATATTAATATAATGAACTGTTATATTTTAGTAAATTTAAAAAAATAGAAGTTGTCTAGCAATCGTCTGCAAGCAGCAGACAAAGTTTTCAATTCACAAGTTATCATAGATATCTATCAATCTTTACGAATCTATGCAAACGGTGGTCTGTTAAATGTAAGAAAAACCATGGGTTGGAAAACGTTTGAATAAGTGATTGAATAGCGTTTGAATAGGTGCTGTCACAGTTACGGTTAGGTACATAAAAACAAGAGACTGTAATAAACTGTAATGAAGATGCTATAATAAAGACTAGAGACTTTCATAGGGAATATAAGTGATTTAAAGTAAGTGATGAAAAACAAGGTAGGTAATATCCCGAGCCATCCATCCATCCAGTAGCCTTGAACACTTAGTCCCACTAAGACCGGTAGGTATTTCAAAATTTAATTAAATTAAGGCCATAGATTTGCAGCCAGATAAAAAATTGAGTTAATTAATTAGTATGTTTTTCAAAATATATTCAAAAAAAATTGAAAAACTAAAAACGTACTAGCTTGAAAAGGATAATTTAATATGCATGCCGTTTAGAGTAGAACAAAACAACAAAACTAGAAAAAAGAGGTGTTGGAATGGGAAGTAGGTATCTCTTTTTCTTTTTACAAACGACAACTTGGTCACAATAACAACAGTTGTAACGACAGGAACATATGAGCGGGAACGAATATTCAGTCACACACACACACACACACACACACACACACACACACACACACACACACACACACACACACACACACACACACACACACACACACACACACACACATACACACACACACACACACAAATAAACACACACATTTACATACACACACCCAAATAAACACACACATTTACATACACACACACAAATAAACACACACATTTACATCATCATCATCATCATCATCATTTATTTTTTAAACGTCCCTATTCCACGCTATGCTAGGGTTGGACGTTTTTTCCATATCAGGCCCCTCCACAAGTCACAATCCAGGGCAGACTGTCGCTTCAGGCCGAGCTCATAAATTCTTCTTCAAGCCCATAGCTAACTTTTCACTTCCGTCTAGGCCGAGAAAAGGAAGCGCGGACCTTGTCGACCTTGTTTGATCAGGCGACGTCCGAGCCGGCAGGAAATTCTTTGTTTTGTTACCCATATGGAATTTGGAGCAAAGTTTTACCCGGATGCCCTTCCTGCGAACCTCCCTTTAGTCGCCTTTTACGACACGCATAGGAGGATACACGGTGGTTCTATTCTATCGGCCCGAACCACAAAGCATAGTACACACAAACAAATATCTATATATATAAAAGAACATGTCCTGACTGACAGATGACTGATTGATAATCAGCGCCGAGCTCAAACGCCTCATCCTAGGAACGTGAAATTTGGAACTTATATTACTTTTATAGCGTAAACATCCGTTAAGAAAGGATTTTTGAAAATTTTGCTCCTGAGGGGAAAAAACTGGAAAACAAACTTTTTTCTAAAAATTTTCTCTAAATATTTTTTCTGAAATTTGGTATATAGATTTTTTTTGAAAAATAAAAAAATACGTGTTTCACCATTTTTTGAAAATTCGGTTTCCCGGACCTCAAATGTGGGTTGGAAAATTGGGTTATTTGGTTTTTAAAGTAGCTTCTACTCAAAAACTGTTAATGCTACAGGAGTAAAAATTAGTATTTAGTTTCTACTCCAAAAATAATGAAATACGTGTTTTAGCATTTTTTGAAAATTTGGTTTCCAGGACTTCAAATGTGGGGTGGAAAATAGGGCTAATTGTCTTTTATAGTAACTGCTACTTAAAAACAGTAAATACCACAGATGTAAAAATTATTATTTAGTTTCTTTTCTAAAAATAAAGATATACGTGTTTCACCATTTTATACAAATTTGGTTTCCCGGACCTCAAATGTGGGTTGGAAAATTGGGTTATTTGGTTTTTAAAATAGCTTCTACTCAAAAACTGTTAATGCTACAAAAGTAAAAATTAGTATTTAGTTTCAACTGTAAAAATAATGATATACGTGTTTCACAATTTTTTGAAAATTTGGTTTCCAGGACTTCAAATGTGGGGTGGAAAATAGGGTTATTTGGTTTCTAAAGTAACTGCTACTCAACAACTGTAATTGCCACAGATGTAAAAATTAATTCTTAGTATCTACTAAAAAAAAAGATATACGTGTTTCATCATTTTTTGGGTTATTTGGTTTTTAAAGTAGCTGCTACTCAAAAACTGTTAATGCTACAGAAGTAAAAATTAGTATTAAGTTTCTACTCCAAAAATAATGAAATTCGTGTTTTAGCATTTTTTGAAAAATTGGTTTTCAGGACCTCAAATGTGGGGTGGAAATAAGGGTTATTTGATTTCAAAATAACTGCTACTCACAAACTGTAAGTGTTACAAATGTAAAAATTAGTATTTTGAAGTTTTGTGCCGGTTAAAAGTAGCTAAGTCCAGTTTATCATCGGCCGGGCCAAGCCGTTATTTTAGAGTCTTCACACGGGCCAGGCCAAACCTTAAATCAAAGTGGGACGGGCCGAGGTTTTTCACCAAGTATATAGATATTTTAGTGATTTTAGGGTCTTCAGTTTGGCCGGGTCAAACCTGAGGTCAAGGTGGGACGGGCCGAAGTTTTTCATCAAGTATATAGAACTTCTAGGCCTGTAAAAATGGGCCGGGCCTAATTCAGACGGGCTGTGCCGGGCCAGGAGTTTGGGTTTTTAAAACGGGCTGGGCTAATTTGTCGACGGGCCGAGCCGAGACCTAAAAAAATGATCCCTACTATGGATGCACGGTTCAAACTCTCTAATTTTATGCGAGCGAAGCCGCTACGGGCACTGCTAGTTTCTTATATACACAAACAAATATTTCTTATATACATAATAACAGATAAAGTAAAACTTTTTTTTTCTCTCCTTTTATTACTTTTATTGGAATTAAACACTTTTTTCAACGCTTGATATGTTGTTCTTGTTGCTGCTGTTATTGTTGATGATGATGATGATGATGATGATGATGATGATGATGATAGTGATGAGGATGATGATGATGATGATGATGATGATGATGATGATGATGATGATGATGATGAGAGAATCCTAAAACAAGCATTAGAAAATTTAAAAAAAAATTGATGTTAATTTAGAAATTTCAATAAGATACTTCGGGAGAAAGATTGGAGGAAAAGAGAGAAAAAAGAGAAAAAAAGAGAAAAAAGAGAAAAAAGGAAAGAGTGAAAGAGTGAAAGAGAGAGAGGAAGTGTAAGAATTAGGAGAGAAAGAAGGGGAGAGAGAGAAAGAGAAAGAGAGAGAGAGAGAGAGAGAGAGAGAGAGAGAGAGAGAGAGAGAGAGAGAGAGAGAGAGAGAAAGATAAAGAACAGATGAGAACTATATCGATATAAGAAATTAGTACATTCAAATAATAATTTTTTTTTAATTTATAATAATATTTTTTTTTTTAAATTTTTAGTTGAGAAAATATGACGTAATTCAGTATTCAGTTGCTAAACGTCGAAAGTTATATCAACAAGAAACAACTGAAACAAAAGTTTAGTTATTTATAATCAATATAATAAGCGATAAACTATTTTTATAAATTCCATCAAATAAAAAACATGGCTAGATATCTGGAACTCTTCCTTCTTTGCTCGTTAAACGTTTTGTCGAAGTTTACTCCAGCGGTTTCAGCATGCGAGATTGTAGGAGACAAAATGACATGCAGTGAAAGTGAATTTCCTTTAAATACAAATTGGACATCGATTAAGCATATCGAATTTCAAAATCTTGAGATTGAAGATTTCAGACCGACAGGAAACTTGATTGAACTTGAAAGTTTCACAATCTCATCGAGTTCCATAAAAAATTTTATCCAACTTGAAAATTTTAAGATTGTAAACACTGATTCACTCAGAGTCAGATTAAAAAATAGTAGATTCAAATATATTGATTTATCTAACTTCATATGCAAATCGATTTCCTTGACGAATATAACTCTTTCTGAAGAAACTCCTGTGTGGTTCACAAGAATCGAAGTTGATAAAGTAACTTTAGAAAATGTGAAATTACCAAATAATTCAACAATCTTGTTTAGTTATTTCAAAATCAATCGCATAGAAATAAGAAATTCAACTGGTTTGATGGAAATTTATATAAAAAATAGTAATACTCAAAATATTTCAGTCATCTTGATAGATTTGAATCCACTGATCTCTTTGAAGTTCGAGGTTTATTTTGAACTTTTATGAATTATTGAATTTCATATTTTGAATTAAAATTTAATATTTATAAATATAATGTTTTTAAAACTTTTGCAGATACAACAGAACTTTCACATGGATGAGTTGAGACTTGAAAATGCAGTCTCATCTTTTGATTTCCTCAAGAACGAACATATAATAGTTAAATCGCTCACTATTTCCAAACAGTTTCGTCGAGATTGGAATTTTTCTGATTTTAAGCAATTGAAGGAGCATTTAAAAAAATTAAGTCTCACAAATAATAACATAACAGAAATTACTCAGAAGATCGGTTTGAAGGATTTCAAGTTATTGAAAGAACTGGACTTGAGTTCTAACCAGATCAAAACTCTGCCAAATCTTGTAGACATACTACCTTCAGGACTTTCTTTTATTGATCTATCTAACAATCCCCTCAAATGCAATTGTTCTTGGCTTGAAACTACAAAGCAGAGTCTTCCTCAGCTAACCATCTCAAATACAACAACTTGTGAAACTGAATCAAAAGATAAAGTTTTGTTGACTGATTACCTAAAGCATAATTGTTCTATAACTGTATCTGGAACATTAGAACAATATATATCAATTCTGAATTTTACTGCATCGATGACAGAAGACAAGACTTTGGTGATAACATGCCTGGTACGTGGAAATCCTTCTCCCGATATTTTCATCTGCTGTCCAAGACGTCAAACCCCGCACTTCAAGAAACCACAACATAAGAAGATCTTTTTGGCATCGTACAATATCAGAGAACCAAAACCTGAAGATGCAGGACTCTATGTGTGCGTCGCAATCAATCAAATTGGAACTGACCAAGCTAATCTGATAATTGATTCCATTTCAACATCTTCCATGTTAAAGAGTACTTTCAAACTTTACTTAAACTGCATCACATCTGTTTATCATATTTTATATTTTATGTATTAATTCTATCACATTTATTTTAGTTAAACAACAAAAAAGAGCAAACTGAAATTGAAATAAACAAAAATATCGAAAAACTCAAATCAGTTTGATGTTCTAATTCTATTTTAGCTGTGAAAGCAAAAATGAAAAAGGGAAAAAGCAGTGTTGAAGGATTTCAAGGTTGGGAGGTGCAAAAAAAAATAAAGAAAATTGAAAAAATTACGAAAAACATCGTCATAAAATGTGAAATCTTCAAACATTCATTGATGATGATGCTGATGATCCTGATGATGGTGATAATGAAGAAGAAGATGATGATGATGTTGATGATGATGAGGATGATGATGAGGATGATGATGATGATGACAAATAGGAAATGGAGGAGAGACGAGTTTATTGGCTGTCAATGATGTCATCGTCAAGGCTGACGAAAGAGTTGATTTAGTTGAATAAGATGGATATGGAAGAATACATACACACATACATACACACACACACACACATGCGCGCGCACATAATTGAGAAACAAACGTGGAAATGTTAAAAAAAGTACAAAAAAATTTCAAGTAGGTATAAAAATATTTTTATTTCTATAAATATTAGCCTCGATATGGATAGAAAATATTAAATAGAAACAATTTAAATGAAGGAAATATAAACTTTGTTTAAGAAACACGGAGATATATAGATAGAAACAGAGAGACTGAGAGACAGAGAGACTGAGAGACAGAGAGAGAGAGAGAAGAGAGAGAGAGAGAGAGAGAGAGAGAGAGAGAGAGAGAGAGAGAGAGAGAGAGGCGGGAGAAGGAATGGAAAGATTATTCAAACCCATTGTCTGAGAGACGTTGCCAAAAAATAAATATACGAAAGATTAATTACGCCCGCTTTTTCCCCCTCTCTTTTTTCTTCTCTCATTCCCCTTTTTCAGTTCCCTATCTCTCCCTCTTTCCCTCCCCTCTCTCTCTTCCTCTCTCCCTTCCCTCTCTCTCCCCCTATCTCTCCCCATCTCCTCTCTCTCTTTCTTACTTTTCATTACGTTCTTTTTCTTCCTTCTACATAGCAGGGTACCGGCGTCTTAGAAGTTAACTGCATGGATAGGTAAATAGCGTTTTGTTCCACGTCTCTTTTGTCCATGCCATCAGGAAAGTGCAGTGTATTTTCAGGATGTAAGAAGAAATAAGAATGAAATGAATGAATGAATGAATGAATTCGTAAATGAATTAATGAAATGGTGGATGATTGAATGACAGAAGCAACAGGTAAAAGGCAGAAGAAAGGAATCGAACAAACCAATGAATGAATGAATGTATTTATGAATGAATAAATGAATGCATGCATGCATTTAGGAATGAATGAATGCATGCATGCATGCATTTAGGAATGAATGAATGCATTTATGAATGAATGAGTGAGTGAATGATGAATGAATGAAGTAATGAAGGGCGGAGAGAACGTAAAACCCGGCAAGGTCTACAGGAATGAGCGAGCGAATGAAAGGATGGAAAAAAAACAGGTATAGGAAAAAAATGATATACATTTACGTGAGTGTATGTGCGCGTGTGTGTGTGTGTGGTGTGTGTGTGTGTGTGCTTGTGACCATTTGTGACACAACAAGCTGGAACACGTTATAACGGTTAAGATCTTCGTTGCCTTTCTAGGAAGTCTTTCTATGTTTCCTTATATCTGCCTCTCTCTCCTCCTCCCTCTTTTCTTCAGTACTTCTCCTACTCCCCCCCTCCACATGAACTCACCTGTAAGCTACCTTCGGAACGCGAAACAAACGAACGCATGCATAAAAGGCTGTTATTGCATATATGCATATAAGCGGAGTGTGCGC
>OZ022247.1:24651239-24688739 GCA_963978895.1 Erpobdella octoculata | reverse complement strand
ATCATCGTCATCGTCATCATCACCGTCATCATCATCCATAATAGTAATTATCCATTAATTAATTAATTAATATAAATTATAATAATGTTTCCAATTATAACTGCATAACAACAAAATAATAATCGTAAAATAAATTATATTATAATGCAATGATAACCTTAAATTATAATATGTTAATTCATTTCAAGATGGCCTCTCCACTTCCAACTCCAACAACAAAGACAACTAGCGACTCTCATCTTCTGGCCATCTTGCTTTTCTTCCTCATCGATTTCAACTCGGAAATACCAACCAATGGAAACAAAAACGGCCTGAACACCTGGAGTAGCTCTCTCCTTCCCTCGCCACCCCCTCGGCGGATGTTTGCGGGGGCGGACGATTACCTGGGCTACTACGTGGTGGAGGAGGGGACGACGAGTATCTCCCTGGGCGACATCGTCAACGATTATGACTTCAAGAAGAAGTACAACAGCTCCGTCATAGAACAGCTAACGTTGGTCGATGCGATTTTTTTTGCTCCCATATGCAAATGAGCTGATTAGCATAATAAATTCTAATTTCATTTTCGTTTTACGTTCGCAGGAGACATGTGTCAGTTCTTTTTAATAAATTATTCATAGATCCACGTGGTGTTTTGTTTAAACTAACTTATTATTCATCATAACTATACTTCCCCTCTTGCTTTTTCTCTCCTCCTTCATATATGTCATCTTTTTCTTCCTTCTCTTCCTCCTCCTCCTCCTCTTCCTCCTCATCATCATCATCACCATATTCACACCAGCACGATATGAAAACCCCCTTCCGACTAACTTTCAGTTTCAGTTTCCTGACTCACAGTTCAACGACAGATCCTCAATACATCACCATCGACGAGAAAGGACTACTCAGAACAGTCGCAGCCATTGACAGGGAGAAGGTAGGTGGGTGGGTGGGTAGGTGAGTGAGTGGGTGGGTAGGTGAGTGGGTGGGTATGTGAGTGGGTGGGTAGGTGGGTGGGTAGGTGGGTAGGTGGGTGGGTAGGTAGGTAGGTGGGTGGGTAGGTAGGTGGTAACAGATAGGTGGAAGAAACAAAAGATTGGCTGTACTGTAGAATACTGTTGTATTTGGTCAAACTGGACGGATGGACCGATAGGTGGAGTGGTAGACAGATAGATGAATTGGACCATGCGTCCGTTCCGAATGGATGAATGAATGCACGGACAAATAAATGAATGGCTGTATGAATGCACAGACAAATAAATGAATGAATAAACGAACGAACAAACGAAAGAAAGAACAAATGAACGAACGAACGAACGAATGAATGAACGAATGAATAGGTGAATGAATGCATAGGTGAATTAATTAATTAATGCTTGGATAAGGGTATGAATGCACATGTGAATTAATTAATGCAGGGATAAATAAATGAAAGAATGAATGAATAGATAAGTGAATGAGTGAACAGATGAAAAATCTAAATGCTTTAAATCGGAAAAGAAGAGCTCCAGTATAAATCGAATCTAATTTAGATTTAAGTAAAATTAAAGTAGAAAAACTATAATTTCTAATAAATTATCTTTAATATAATAAAATTAACTGAGCCTTATTTACAGAAAAAATTAAATATTTTGAGTTATCCAGGTATTCTTCTTGTTATCCAAGTTTTTTGGTTATTCGGGTATTTTTATGTTATCCAGGTATTCGTTTTGTTATCCAGGTATTTTTGGTTATCCAAGTATTCTTTTTGTTATCCAGGTATTTTTTGGTTATCCAGGTATTATTTTTATCATCCAGGTATTCTTTTTGTTATCCAGGTATTATTTTTATCATCCAGGTATATTTGTTGTTATCCAGGTCGTATTCTTTTTGTTATCCAGGTGTGCCCACGCTCGGATGTCTGCTTCCTTAAGTTCGACGTGGCAGTAAGACCTGTCCAGTACTTCCAGATAATCAAACTACAGGTAGTTATTCAATCAGTTATACTTTTTTTTAAATAATATACATAGTATAAGCAACTTGTAACTGAGAATAGCAATCTTTTCGTGTCAGATATTTTGCCTCCATTCATCAATTTGTTGTTCTAGATAAGTCTGCAATGGAAATCTTAAATCAACACCTAATTGTATTATTGATCCATTTAACATGCACATCTCTCAATCCAGCCGAGCTTACTTCCTTCCGTTTCACTTACTTCCGCTTATTATTATTTGCCCATCATTAGACGTACATTCGCTATAACTTATTCACTCGTGTATTATTGCCGATTGAACGATCCATTCACCTGTCAAACGCCGGACACTTGTCCGTTTATCTCTCATCTGCGAGCCAGCCCGGTCGTTCGTTCACGTGTCCACCTGCAGAACAGCTGTTGTATATCAGCTGACTTGCACACGTTCGTTCCAGGTAGAAGTGCTGGACATCAACGACTGCAGGCCGGTCTTTCCAGAGTCCATCATACGCCAGCAGGTTTCCGAGGCTGCTGAAGTTGGAAGTGCTTTTGTCGTGCCGCCTGCCGAAGACCTCGATTCGGAGAAGAACGCCATTAAAAACTACAGCATGCTATCCGGGGAGGAGACATTTGAACTGGTGGTAAGTTATCAGCTGTTCATCATCATCATCATCATCATCATCATCATCATCATCATCAGCATCATCATCATCATCATCATCATCATCCTTTTTGAGGTAGCATTTGTTTCCTCGTCCTCTCTGTGAGCACCTCTGTCAACAGTAGTTATCTCCTGTTGGTAAGAGTGGGTGATTGTAACAGGTGTGATATTATCCGACGATTGATGTTGTGCTATGCTCAGAAACTTATGTCAATAACCGATAAAGTTGAAAGATGGAGAAAATCAGCACTTTTGATAAGAATTCACCTTCTCTTCCTTTCCTCTTCTTCTTCTTCTTCTTCTTCTTCTTCTTCTTCTTCTTCTTTTTCTTCTTCTTCTTCTACTTCTTCTTCTTTTCATTCTACTATTACGATTACTATTACTACTACTACTACTACTACTACTACTGCTGCTGCTGCTGCTGCTGCTGCTGCTGCTGCTGCTGCTGCTGCTGCTGCTGCTGCTGCTGCTGCTGCTGCTGCTGCTGCTGCTGCTGATGATGATGATGATGATGATGATGATGATGATGATGATGATGATGATGATGATGATGATGATGATGATAATAATAATAATAATAATAATAATAATAATAATAATAATAATAATAATAATAATAATAATAATAATAATAATAATAATAATAATAATAATAAGAGGTGAAATTATCGATCCAAGGAACCGTGTCAAGAGTTGGTTCATGTAGTTGCAGTTATTTGTACGTTTTTTTCTTAATTCTCATTCAAAAAAACCTCGTCTCCATTGTTGTTGTCGTAGTAGGCGGGCGCCCATTCATCGATCACTAGACTGCCTTCGTCAAAATTCTCCCCGTTCTCTTACAACACCGACACCGACATCATCATCATCATTATCATCGTCATCATCATCATCATCGTCATCGCCATCGCCATCGTCATCATCGTCATCATCGCCATTGTCATCGTCATCGTCATCATCATCACCATCCTCATCATCATCATCATCATCCTCATCATCATTTTATCACCTATCTCTTCTCTCTCTCCAGGTCAAACAAAGCACAGACGGAGAATCCGACCTACGAATACACCTATTGAAAAAACTCGACCGAGAGAGACGCGACCACTACCGACTTGTCGTCCTGGCGACAGACGGCGGACAGCCACCGCTGACCGGAAGCATCGAAGTTGACGTCACCGTCCTCGACGCCAACGACAACAATCCGGAATTCGAGAATTCCACCTATCACGTGACACTAGCGGAAGACGCACCTGTCGGTATTTCAATCACTCAGGTGACTGCATGGTGACAAGGGTTTTAAATTATTATCTTTAAAAAACGTTTTAATCGGTTGCTTTTAAAAAACGTGTTTATCAATAATGTAATTTTTTATATATTGATTTATTATTCAACCGAGTTAACCCCGATCCCGAAGGTTAAGGCCATAGACCGAGACGTGGGCTTGAACGGACAAGTGGTCTACCATTTTTCAC
Source organism: Erpobdella octoculata (assembly GCA_963978895.1). Classification (NCBI taxonomy): domain Eukaryota; kingdom Metazoa; phylum Annelida; class Clitellata; order Hirudinida; family Erpobdellidae; genus Erpobdella; species Erpobdella octoculata. Next base: position 24,684,676 of record OZ022247.1, on the reverse strand, counting down.
AGCACTCACACCACATAGAGGTCGATAGAGACTCAAAGCCCGGCAGCACCAGCATCGGCAGTCGCGACTTCACCGGCAGCAAAAATTCTAGAAGGAAGAATCTTCATAACGTCGAAAGACCAGCTGAATGGGGTGGCGATTTAAGAAGCAGCAGCAGCAACAACAATCGAATCTTCAACAGCAAGCAACAGCACAGGGGCACGCAGCAGATCGCTGACGAATCGGCTAAACGCGCTACGAGCGACTCAAACGACGTAGCCTCGCTCTTCTACATCGACAACGAAACGGGAGTCGTCTATCTGAAAGGAAAACTCGACTACGAGTCGGCTACAATGCATCTTCTATCGGTCATCGCTAGCGATCGAGGTCCAGATTCTTTGCCATCTCACGCGGCCATTATAGTCACTGTTGTTGATGTCAACGACAACGCTCCAGCCATACTGATCAACACCTTAGATTTGAACAACTTCGGGGGTGGGGGTGGAGAACTGAACCATCGGGGGAGATCTGACGGGGGCAGCGAAAGGGATGGTTCGGCTAGATTTAGCCGACCGCTGACGTCTGTTCGCTACTTCTACGGCGGCGACGAACTCGGTGGACAATTCGGATACAGTAATAATAGAGTGGCTTTCGTCTCTGAGAATGCCGATGCAGGTGGGTTATTGAGTCGTTTATTAACTATTAATTTATCAATTTATTTATTTATTTGTTTATTTATTTGTTTGTTTGTTTGTTTGTTTGTTCGTTCGTTCGTTCGTTCATTCATTCATTCATTCATTCACGTGCACAACCCTTGCAAGAGACACGCACGTGATTTTGTGAACTTACAAACAAAAATCATTTCAAGGTCGCTCTTAGGTTTTTAAGGAAAAAAACAATTTTTTTTCTTTCAAAAACTTTTCTTTCTCAAATCGAACGAAATAGGATTAAAATGGCGAATTTTAAGAATTTCGAGTTTGCATTTTAATTTTTCTTCTTACTCATCTTGAAATCTCACTCACTTTTAAATAAAACTTATTTATTTAAAAATGATAAAAAAATAATTTAATTTTAATTTTATCGTTTAATTTGTATTTATTCTACAGTAATTTATTTATACATTGTTTTATTTATCTATTATCTCTATATATACGTATATATTATTTTTTAATTTTATACTTAATACACTGAAAAACCCTTTTATTTATTAATTTTATAGTTAAATTACTGAAAAACCCTTCAGGAACATTCGTTGCACACGTATCAGTGACAGACGCCGACTCCAGCGACAACGGAAAAACCGTTTGCAATCTGGAGACGAAAAGCGAAAGCGAAAGAGGAAGAGGAAGTAAAACAGAAAACGAAACTCACGAAAATCAATTCGCACTCGAGTCCATGTATTCGGCAGAGTTTAAACTGGTAACGGCCATGAAACTGGACAGAGAAGTGAAAGAAAAGTACAGGGTGAGTCTAAAAATAGAAGTTTATTAATAGCGGGAAATCCCCGGATTGTAGGTCATATTTTCATATGTGGACAACCCCGAACAGGTTGTCCTCACGTGCCGCGATTTTGGAAATCCGGCGATGACCTCAACGGAAACGCTGACTATCGTCGTCGGCGACGAGAACGACAACACGCCGTCGTTCAGCGACATCAGCTTCAAGGCCGGCCAGCCGCACTTGTCGTCTGTGTCGTCGATGTCGCATTCGTCGTCGCCGTCGTCAATGTCGACAAGCGCTAGAATGGGAGAATTGAGAGAAGTGGAAGTCTACGAGAACCAGCCTCTCGGAACGGAAATCGTTAGAATCCGGGCAACAGATCCGGATCAGGACGACAACGGATTCGTTACATGTTCAATTGTATACAGTTCATACTTTTCTTTTGACGATGAAAAATTAGATTCTGGTAGCAGCAGCAGTAGTATTAGTAGTAGTAGTATTAGTAGTAGTAGAAGTAGTAGTAGCAGTAATGGTGGTGATGATGAAAGTCAAAGTAACAACAATGCTACAGTTGAAACAACCATCTTAAGTCGTACTATAAATAGCAACAAAAGCATAAACAACATCGGCACAGCGTCGTTAGTTGATAACGGTACAAGTCCGAAAATGGAAGCTCTTCTTCCAATGACTTTCCTCGAAAACTTTCCACTCTCAGTAGATCCGGGGAGTGGAAGTATCTTCGTAGTGGGCGGCCTCGACCGGGAGAGATTCGATCGACTTTACCTCGTCCTTCAGGCCAGAGACGGTGGTTTGCCGCAACGCTCGTCCACGATGAAACTCCTGATTCACGTCCTCGACGTTGACGACATGCCGCCGACGTTCTCCAGCGACAGCTACCACTTCAGCGTTTCAGAGAACGAGCCGCCCGAGCAGCTTCTCGGCAGAGTAAAAGCTGTCGACGAAGATGCCGAAGAGAAGCACAGAGAGTTTTATTACGTTCTCAACGAGGATGTCCAGTCTATAAAAATACCGGGTAGCGAGTGCGACTCGCTTCAAGCCACCGCCGCGGCTGCCACAAGCGCTTCAGTCGCCGGCAAAGTCAAACGAGAAACGGCAGCGGTGTATTCTCTGAGAGATAACGGAGATGAACACCAAATGCAGCCTAACGTTTATAACTACAGAAGAAACAATCCCAAAAAAAGTCAAAATGGCCTCATCAACAACAACACCGCGATGTACTCAACAACTACTGCTGACCATGCTGAAAAACGCCCTAAAGAACAACAACAACCTCATCATCATCATCAAAACTTCCTCAATAATCATTATCATCATCATCATCATCAACAGCATCATTATCATCATCATCATCACAGCTTGTTTTTTCCACCGATATCGGAAATATTTCGCGTCAACATCTCGACAGGGGAAATAACTGTATCGAAATCACTCGATCGGGAGCAGGTGGAAGTTTACCGCTTCAAAATCGCAGCCGTACCTGTCAGCAAGCTGTCCATCCACTTGTCACGAGCAGCGTGTGTAGTCGTCAGCGTCACCGACGTCAATGACAACAAGCCGCACTTCCTCCTGCGCGCCAGCAGCGGCGACAACGACGTCGCGTCACCAGAACGTCACAGACAGTCGCCTCAAGCTGCCCTTCTCGACACGGTACTCGTATCCAGTTTGACACCACCTGGCCATGATGTCTACAAACTGCAAGCTGTTGATAACGACAAAAATGAAAATGCAACACTGAGGTATTCAATTATTTCATCGACTTTACTATCCGGAGGAACTAGGTCGCCAGCTCCAATCAGCCTGACTGCATCAACGCTAAGTTCACAGAACGACCGTGGACAGCAACAAAGTTCAGGGGTCAATTCGACAACAACGACCTTCACATTAGACGAAACGACAGGGCTTCTTAAAACAAATCGTGACCTTTCAGCTGTGGTCAAAGAAGACTACTTGCTGACTGTCAGAGTTACCGACCTTGGTAAATTTCCACTTCAGGAAACCGCCAGTTTAATGATATTCATCAGCAACGAAACTGCATTTGTTACCACCACAACACCATCATCACTAGTCGCCAAAGAACGAACTCGCAGTGGCGGTGGTGGTGGCGGCAGCTACTACCGCGTCGCAGCCGCTACCGACGACGAGCTCAGCTACGACAGCAGCGACACGAGCGACAACGAAGACGACGTCGACGACGACCCGCGTCACGTTCTGGCAAACGAAAACACAGTGGTCGTGCTGTCGGTCACGTTGGGCGCCATCTTGCTCGCCATAACGATCGTCACCATAGTAATAGGGATGGTCAGACTCGAGGAGAAAAAACAGAAAAAAGTTTTGGAGGGAGCGATCATGGCTTCCTACCAAAATGGCGGCAATCGCAAGATAGCCGACGAAGCTGACAGCTGTTACAGCTCGAACGCAGAAGCGGAAGTTCAGGGAGAGAAGTCGAACTTTTTGAGTCAAAATAGGATCGGTGAAAAATTGGTGTCGTTGATTCCTCGTAACGAAGAAAAAGAGGTTTTTAAAATGTTTCTTTCAATATTTTTTCATATTTATTGATAAATTTAATTTTAATTTCTAATATTTTTTTTACTGAAAACTGTTATTATTTTGTTTATTACGGTTAAAAATTAAAAACTTTAAAAATTTTTTTATTATTATATGGCTAATTTTTAAACAATTTTTTGTTCGCTTCCAAATTTTTATCGTACCTAAAAATAGACATAAAAGAAGCAACTGCGGAAGTTCCTCTCAAACATCAATATCTCTTTATTCGAAAACGACAATAAATTTTTTTCATAAACGTTAACTTTTAAAACCGTTTGAAAGTTAACTTCTATGTTAAATACTTACATGTAAAGGCCTTCCAAGGGGCTGTTGTACCCCCCCCCCAACCCACAACCTCTACATGTAAAGGCCTTCCAAGGGCTGTTGTACCCCAGCCCAGCCCACCCCCTCATTCGTTCAGATCTACAACTCTACACAAGTTGTGAAAGGCCAGTTAATTATGATGATGATATTTATGATAGTAATTACTATACAAAGAAAAAAATAATTAAAGAAGACTCAAGAGATGATATTATGGAAACAATAATGATACCATTGATGGTGGTGGTGATGATGATGTAAATGAATGAAGAGTAATTTGAATGACAAAAGATGAAATATTGAATAATTACAATGGATTTAATCTTTTAGTAATAAATAATACAGGTAAACTTCTGGGCCGGTAAAACGTTTGCATATATAGATAATGGCACATACATACAAACATACATACATACATACATACATACATACATACATACATACATACATACATACATACATACATACATACATACATACATACATACATACATACATACATACATACATACATACATACATACATACATACATACAAATATTAAGTATGTATGTCAAGACACGACTAACACCACCACAACTACCAAACCCAACACTTCTCTTACTACTAACACCACTACCCCTACTACAACCACCACCACTACTATGACCACCACTAGCACTACTACTACTACTACTACTACCACTACTACTACTACTACTACTACTACTACTACTACTACTACTACTACTACTACTACTACTACTACGACCACAGAAACGGGAAGGAAGTAAGCGAGTTAAAAAGGAAAGGAAGAAAATCTCGTTTTCGAATCTCGCGAGACGAAATCTCGTAAAGTCAAATCTTGTTATGAGTGTATCTATGGCAACGCAAGCAGAGAATGGCTGAACAAAATTTTCCTTATTCCGTTCTTCTTCTTCCTTTTCGCATTTTTAAATAATTTTGTTATTTATTTATTTATTTATTTATTCACTTATTTATTTATTTATATCAACAATATCCTTCTGGAAATGTGCACTTTGGTGATTACTCGGGAGTCTTGCTTTCTATTTTTTTCTTTCTTTTTTTTACATGCGATGAAATTGAAAACGATCTGTTTCCGCTTCTTGGTTTTCCACGTTTCCGGTGTTTTTTATTTACTTTTTGTCGTGTGGTCTTGATTTATTTTAAAATCTACTTTTTCAGATTTCGTCAGTGACACTTTGGAACCATCACTAAGATTATTAACAACACCGCCATCATCATCATCATCATCATCACCACCACCACCACCATCATCATCATCATCATCACCATCACCGAACCAACGTGCATCCACACAAAACTCATCTTTCTCCATTCCTCCACTCAGATCCATCCATCCATCGCGCCCCCTCCTCTTCCACCTTCGAAGAAACCAGTGGTCGTCTTCATCAAAGACCAATCCGTCTCCAGCGCTGTTCCGGTCGACGCAAGCGATCCCGCTTCTAAAAATAACTCTGGATTTTCCGACGAAAGCGAAACGGTTCGTCCGGAAATTCCGCCTAGTCATCACGTGACTTGGAGCGGTTTGAGAAACTCCAGTCTTGATTTGATGCAGAATGGATACTATAATTGCACTCTACCGAGCGGAGCGAGCTGTGAGAGGAAGATGAAAAACGAAACTGTCTCCTGGTATTCAAACAGGTGGTTGTATTATTAATAATTATAATAATAATAGTTATGGTGGTGGTGGTGGTGATGATAATGATGATGATGATGATGATGATGATGATGATGACGACGATGATGATGATGATGAAGATAATGACCTTGACCATTCCATACAGGGCATCTCACTCTGACCTACTTACGGCATCGATGACACCGGAAATGAATGCATCATCTGACCTACTTCCTTCGTCTGTATCCTCTTCGTTTAAGTTTGAACTGACCCAGAAAAATACAACGGCCACCAATAAAAACAGCGTCTATCTGGGTCGGTTCAAACAACCGGGTCACACAGCCCAAGGACACTTGAAGGACCACCCTGGTAGAGCGCCGCCTGCACGAACGGAAATCCAGTCAGAATTCTCTTCCCGTTCCGAACCACCTTCAAGATGGCGGAGCTCACGTGACGATCAAGGAGCACTTCCTGTGTTGTTTTACAAAACTGCTGATGGTTATAGAATTTAGAATCGAGTTCTGTCCACTGTTATACTGCTGCTGCCGCTACTGCTGCTACTACTACAACCACACCACTTCTACCACTACCACTACTACCACCACTACTACTACTACTACTACTACTACTACTACTACCCCTACTGCATAAATACTAAAGCTACAACTGCTACTATTACCACTACAGTTGCTGCTGCTACGACTACTGCTGTTGCTGAACATATTACTGCTGTTGTTGTTTTGCAATTCAATTGAATAACTTCTTGTTGTTGCAGTCGGTGTGATATTCATGTTGTTGCAGTGACATTTAACATAGAAAAAAAACCACTTTAAAAAAACTAAAAGAACATAAAACAGATGCATCTTTTGATCACGTGATGGTTGGCCATTCGGTTGAAAACTCACTCTCGAAACACTTGATTAATCTGGTTGATTTTGCATAGTCGTTTAAAACTCACTCTTCTTCTTCGCTGCTCATAATTCCTCGATTAATTAGTATTCAAAATTATGCAAATATATATTTCTTATTATTTCCATGATGTGAAGCTATAAATAACTTTTCTTCTCCGTAGGATATGCCATCTTCCATGATCTCAAGAATCAAAGCATCGCATTATACCGTGCTTCTGCACTTTTATATTGTTCTACGGTATTTTGTTTTGGGAAATACGCAATACTAATCCTCTGCGTATTCCATGTATCATCCAGAGATATTAGGTAATGTCCATATATGGCCCGTTAATTGTTTATTATTTCATGAAAATAAAATAAAACTTTCAGTTAATATGATTGTAATTGTAATTTGCATTTTCTTGCATGAAGCCGCACTGGATCAGTAGAAGTAGTCAAGATAAAACATATCTTTTAGACATACATACATACATACATGCATGCATGCATGCATGCATGCATACATACATACATACATACATACATACATACATACATACATACATACATACATACATACATACATACATACATACATACATACATACATACATACATACATACATACATACATACATACATACATACATACATACATACATACATACATACATACATACATACATACATACATACATACATACATACATACATGCATACATACATGCATACTTACATACATACATTGTATATGCAATTTATTCGATTGTATCTTGTCATCTACGGTTTCCATGGAGTTAATTCAATTTGCGTATGCATGGCGCGGGAATTTCATATTTTGTATAAATAAAAATAGATAAATAAGAAAACGCGTTAAAATCTTGACTGAGTTTAAATGTAAAAATAGATACAAAATAAAGTTCAGAGAATGACACAAATGGAAAGAGAAAGGGGAAGTGAGACAGACAAACAAACAGACAGAGAGAGGAGAGAGAAAGAGAGGGAAAGAGAGAGGGAGAGAGGGAGGGAAAGAGAGAGAGAGAGGGGAAGAGGGAGGGCGAGAGCAATTAAAACAAAAATAACTCATTTAAAACGTGATTTGTAACACACAAACACAAACTCATACTCAGACATACATAAACATATATGCGCACACACACACAGACAGACTCAAACAGACGGTGCGTGCACCAGGTTATTGACGAACGATTAGGAAACGGAAACAAAAATGACGGTGCAAAATATGGCGTTATTTTTATTGTTATTTTCCCCATCATCATCAGTATCATAGCAGTACAGTTATGATACTGATCATCATCATCATCAGTATCATAACCATCACTATCATGATGTTGTTGATAATGACGGTGAGGATGGAGATGATGACGATGGTGGTGATGACGACGACGATGATGCCGATGATGATGAAGAAAACGGTGATGATTACGATAATAAAAAATTTCCTTGTTCCTTAGCAATGGTGATTAATAAAGCAATTGTTTGAGTGGCGTTGCTATGGGGACTAAACATAGCGTCTCTTAACGCTCGGAGAAGGTGGGTGAAGGGAAAGGGGCTGGAAAAGAATTGGAGGGGATAATAAGGTAGCGTCCACCGGATACGGGTGGTGAATAGGTGGTTTGGTTGTTCGGTGAGCTGATTGGCTGGTCGGTTGGTCGGTTGGTTGGGTAGCTGAATAGTGGTGTAAGGAAAAAATGGAAGTGACGAGCTTAATTACAGAACAAAGCAAGGGAATTATAGCTTTTTATGGATAAGTTACCTGGAAAGCTAGAAGAAAAGAGAATAATGTATGCACACATACACATATACATATATATATATATATATATATATATATATATATATATATATATATATATATATATATATATATATATATATATATATATATATATATATATATATATATATATATATATATATATATATGACACGCACAAATAAAGCAATAGATATTAAATAAAATCTAATGACAACAATGCATTAGATAAAAAAAACAAAGAAGAAGAAGAAAAGGAAACGTAGGATAATATAGAAATTGAATAATTATTGTTTTATATTATATTGTAATAAATTATTTTATAATTTAGCTATTCTTTAATTCATAGAAAATATTAAATAAACAAGGGAAAATGAAAGGATAGAATGGAGGAGAGAGAGAAAGAGTGGGAGGATGGTTGGGAAGGAATGAATGAGTTTAAAGAAGAAATCAAACTGGAAGATTGGTTTTCATTGATTGGAGGAACGAAGCAACCGATATAAAGAGATTCTTTGGCACTCACTTTACTTCCTTATTCTCTTTCTCTATCTCTCTCTCTCGCTCTCTCTTTTTCTTTCTCTATTTCAGTCCTTTTTCTTCTTATTTCTCTCTGTCTTTCTCCCACACCGGATGGCCATTATTATATTATTAATACAATTAGAGTTATATCAACGACGAGACGCCATTGGATAAGAGCTCTCATTAAAAATTTAAATCAGTTGGCGCTTGTTGATTAATGGAAATGCGGGAATCATAGATATCTATGCTGGAATATATCCTTTCCTTTTTCATATTTTTTTTAAGTGTTTTTTTACAAATCTTCAATAATCGAAAGTTTTTTAAATAATATCTATTCAAGTTTTTTACGGTTTGTGACGCCTGATTCTGTAAAAATTAATATTTGTGTCTTTATCGTTTTAATTTTTTTTAAAGAAATCATCAGAACAATCAACACATCAATTATAAAAATTTATAGAACATATTTATGTAATTTATTTTCTTTCTTGTCGTTAATTTTTTTTAAAGTTATCTTCAAAGAATGAATTATTTTTTTAGGTATTTACAAAGAACAATAATTTGTGTAATCAAAACAATTTCGTTTTATCGGCGCTAAATTTGGTTACCGAGATTTACAACCACATCGAGCTTATTTAAAATACTTTCATAGTAATTTGTTTTTATATCCAGCTAGAAATGACAACGGGTTTGGGATTTGATATTTTCTTTTACGTAGTGCTTTCATATTTTATATGTTCATGTTGAAAACGCGGCCATATTAATTATTAATATTATGAATGAAAAAAATCAAATAAAATCTTGCTAGCAGCTAATCAATATCATAATTAATATATTTAATAATCATATAATAATTTAATCTAGCAGAAAGGCTTAGTTTTTCACATATACAAAAATATAATTGTATTAGAGATAAAGTTAAACTGAAACTGAATGCTTGTTAAATAATAATTAATAAATCAATAATGGATAGAAGTAAAAATAGAAAAAAAGGAACTTACAATCTACCATCCTCCAGTAATCTGCTTTTATGTAGCCGGTTTATGAAATAAAAATATTAATTAGGAGGTCGAATGCAGCTTCCCTCGTCCATTGTTTTCAGTATTTTCTTCATTTACTTCTTATTCCAGATGTCATCCATTATTTGAATTTTTTTCCAACATTCCAACTTTTCCAACAAATCAGCATCAAATCATTTTGCACTACTTGTCCCAAATATTTCTGCTCAAATGCAAAAATAACACCTTTTTTATCCATGAAAAGAGTTTAAATTCTAAATGTATTTACAATGCTCAACAACATGCTCTAAATTAGAAATAATTTCAGGCTTCACTTTCGGGGCTCCGTCTGCTTCCTCCGCGGCAGGCTTCAACTTTGGTGCTACTCCATCATCAACTCAGTCCACTGGATTCGGAGGTATAGTAGTTCTTACTCGTAGAAAGGAAATTAGAGGGTTTTTTTATAGAGGCTAGATGGAAAATATATTTAAATATAACTCAAACAATGAAACTTTCAGCATTTGGTCTCGGGTCAACAGCTGTTTCTGGCCCTTCCCTTGGATTCGGAATGACGTCGACAGCACAGACCGGTACAGGTATGCGGAAAACATACATTATAAATTTAATAATAAAATAATGTTATTGAGCTTATAATTCTTAATTGTTACTGTTTCGTCGACTTTAAATGTAGAAATCATTTCTTTTGATAAGCTTCAGGTTCAGCATTTGGGGCTACAGGCATGAATCTTTTCAACACAACTACAACTCAATCAACAGGATTTGGAGGGTTTGGCACCCAGCCTACTGCAGGAGCTTTTGGTACCCAGCCTAATGCAGGAGCTTTTGGCACCCAGCCAGCTGCAGGAGCTTTTGGTACCCAGAATACAGGGCTTTTTGGGACTCAAAATGCTGGAGGATTTGGTACCCAAACAGCAGGGGGAAGTGGATTGTTTGGTACGGGAACTAGCGGCCTCGGAGCCGGCACAGGTTTCGGCACTGGTTCTGGAAATGCTTTCAAACCGGGTGGTGGAATTGGCGGAACAACAGGGGCTAGCTTTCCACAAGCTGGTACTTCGAGTCAGTCATACACTATAACTTATAATGATTGTCTCAATTTATTTTGGTCATAACAGAATTAATAATGAGTTTTTTCATTAATCTATGTTGTGAAATGAATTTTTTAATTATATCGTATTTTCATTGTTCATTATTGCAACCATCATACCACCTGACCTGACCTTTTTTCTCTCTTAATTTCCACTCCATTACTTCACCTCTGTACGACCATCATAACCGCCGAGGTAATTAATTTTTCACCTCAGACGAAACAGCAGCAGCAAACTTGAGAGCTGCAGTCACAAGCCCTGCCATCTTTGGCGACGAGAGGGATCAAGTGCTGGCCCGATGGAACCAGCTGCAATCGTGCTGGGGCGTCGGTAGGGGATACTTCAACCAGCAGGGTGCCTTCGTAGAATTTCGGTCGGACAATCCTTTCTCACTTCTCAAGGTTGATTGTGTTATTATATCTCACTGTTTCTTTTATTTTACCAACAAATTTATTTATTCACGTAAAAATTTCTTTATTTCAAAAGCGATCTAATTATAATAAACTTAACACGATGAACGTTTTAGGCTGTCGGATACAGTTGCATATCCGAGTCCAAGAACGAAGATGGCCTCGTCAATATCGTCTTTGGGAGAAGTCAAGCAGAAGTTCTGACTAATCAACAGCAAATCGTAGATGCCATTCACAAACTGCTCGGTGGACGACCCAATCACATTGTCTGCGTCGACTCGATCAGATCGCTATTGGACGACAAGTTTGTTGATAGTTTTCTTTCTATCTTACAACTTGGAATTAAAGTAATGAATCAAACTATCAATGTTAGTGATCGTTTAAGAATGCGATGCCATAAAGGTTTGTAGATGGGAATGTAAAGATTATAATGAAAGTGATTGCACAGGTGCGAGATGACGACTTACATACAAGACAGGCAGGTAACCGGAGTGATGATGCGCATCACCGCTTCAGAACTGTTCAACTTTCTCAACCAGCAGAATATCAGACAACAGCTGACCTCTCAGCTCTGCGTCTCCGATGTTTACATCAAGGTTGCCATGACGAAAGAACAGATGAAATATTACCTGGATAACCCGCCGGCAGGTTCGAGAATAGTTCAGTTGGCTCGTCCTCGTAAACAAGATTCGAGGATTAGAATTATTTGTTGTGACATTGCCGATTTTTTTTATTATTTCATTTAAATTTTGTGATATAAAAAATGTGTCTGCTATTCTATTTGAATGGATACATTTGACATATAATGCATCTGCATTATTATCACTATTATTATTATTATTATCATCACCATAAAGGTATCGATCACCGAATATGGGAACAGGCCAAAATCGACAACCCCGATCCCGAAAAACTCATTCCAGTTCCGATCGTGGGGTTTTCAGAACTTCACCAGAGACTCAGGTTCCAAGAAAAGCAGACAGACATGCACAGGCTTAGACTCGAGGTACTTGATTGTTATTTGTGATGAAAGAGATGCCATCGCGACAGTCGGACAGGATTTACAACCGATGAGGCGTTGAAAAACTGATTACAGTCCATCTTTTTTTCTTCTGTCGTCATAGTTATTATTTATAATAATTCACGTTCTTAACTTAACCTTCAAAACTCATTCTGTGTTCTTCTTACTTTTATTATTAGGTGATATCGTCAGACCTGGGCACCTTAAAATCGAACCTGAACGACATGGTCTCGAAAATTGACGAGTTTAAAAGAAAACAGCTGTTACTCAGTCACAGAGTGCTACAGGTAAGATCTTACCTCTGACGTTATTATCGTTACATGCGTCATTATTTTGTATATTTAAATACATGGTCCAATGTGAAACGATGAATGTCACCTTACGTTGACACGCAGCCAATGTATTCAAGTATTCAAGGTTGCTTCCATCAATAATCTGTTTGACTAACACTTTAAAAACATGTGATTAGCTGTCTGTCTCACTTTCATCACTAGCATTCAAATATGGTTTTTATTAAACAGGTGATGGTCAAACAAGAAATATCCAGAAAGCAAGGTTATGCAATTCAAGCTGAAGAGGAGCAGCTGAGAGCCCAGCTAGAGATGATAGCAGCTGAGCTTAATGCTCCAACACAGTTTAAGGTTTGCTTGACATGATGATTTGCATTTCCTCCAGCAAAAAAAAAACAAAAATTTGTATAACTTTGTTGGGCATGGAGTTCACTCTTATGGCTTAGGTCTACTCAGCCAAGTGTGATAGTAAAATGAGTACCATTTCTACTACTTGAGATAAAATGGCCGTCTATATCTCAGTGATCTTGAAGCTGATTGGTCAACGATAACACCAGTATAATCTCATCAAACTTTATCTTGTATTAATTCATATTAAGGTCAAGTTATTCATATTAAGGTCATGTTATTCATATTATTGCATAATAGGGTCGTGTTGTTATTAATCGGGGCAGTACTCTTCAAACTTTTACACCAGGGCCGGTTGAACGAGCTGATGTCACAGATCCGCATGCAGAACCAGGCATCCGTTTCGAGGTCAGATGTCGGCTTTCAGGTCAGCGAAGAGGTCAAGCAAGAGGTCAAACAGGTTGGTGCATGCAAACAATCAAATCAGTCATTTGTCGAAATATGTTAACAACGGCATTTCGGATTCTAAATCTTGATCGACAGATATAGTCAATCATGAATTTTATAGTCCTCTCATAAATTTTTTTATTACACTCCCTGCAGCACTTGGGCAAACAGCAAGAGGGTATCGTACATCTCATGCAAATTCTCAAAGAAGATCTCAGCGATCTCAAGATCATCGAACAAGGACTCCTCGATACTGCCAAGTTCAGACGATGACGGTTGATTGGATCGATAGACTGACAGGCGGAATTAAAAAACAGACAAACTTACTTGCATGCCACCTAGATGAATCAAATAACCGATAGATGTCGAACAATTAAATGAACAAAAATAACAAACTCAAAGCTAACCTGTTTCCAATGTTAGGATGACAGGAAATAAAAGTAAAATGTATTTATTAATAATTAAAGAAAATTATTATGAATAAATCAAATGCTGAGGACGGATTTCTATTTTTTCTAAAAACCTTAAATCATGTCAATCTGAAATATACCAATTATATGTATAAATGTTCTTTAGTCAGAAGTTAATGTTTAATCGTTTTCTCACTCACGTGAGTGACTAGAGATGAGCTTTTTGATGAGATGCCATATTAATAAATGATTAATTTGAAAATTACAACATAAATATATGGTGATTACCATTTTGAATTAAATTATAGTATACTACCAAATCTCTTCTTATAAACTTGAAAATTATAATATATACAATCTTGTCTATTCTTTCAAGTTCAACACTTGTTTTAATATTTTCTAAACTTAACTACCTTATTTTGAATTTATTTTAAACTAAACAATTGTAATATAGCATTTAGCATGTAAAGAAAACAATTAAATTTAAGCAACTACAATCTATTCTTTTGAACTATAATACTTTTTTATAATACTTAACTTACGACAGACTAGTTTTATTTCCTAACGGAACATTTATTAATGCTCTACTGGAAGACATTTTAAGCTTTATGAAATCCTGTTATTAGCAGTTAATTAAAGATACAATAAACTTTCATTTAAAAAAAAACTTTATAAACAAAATATCTATAAATTTTCCCTTGACATTTGCATCTAAGTTTTTTTTTACTCTGTTCCCACTGTCCCCGAATTACGTCCAAGCAACCAAACATGCTCGATTGCTATTTTAATGAATGAAGGTTTATTAAGCTTAACAAAAACAAATTCTTTAAATCAAATTTTATAACAACCTCTCGCACCCAGTGATCGAGTGATGGGCAATTAATAAACCCCGTCTCCAGATTGAATACAAAACAGAATATCTTTTTTTTAATATAAAAAAAAAGATAAAATCATTTTAAAGCAAAAACAACACGATAACAACTACTT
The DNA here is from genome assembly GCA_963978895.1 of Erpobdella octoculata. Taxonomy (NCBI): domain Eukaryota; kingdom Metazoa; phylum Annelida; class Clitellata; order Hirudinida; family Erpobdellidae; genus Erpobdella; species Erpobdella octoculata. Next base: position 24,669,528 of record OZ022247.1, on the reverse strand, counting down.
GAAAGAAAATATTCCAACTGACTCATTAAAAAATCAAAGTGCTAAAGGATTTTATGCCAAGAATGTAAATCTGTTGACGGGCGCCATTAGGCTTTGACCGACGGCAAAAATTTTGGCAGCTTTTAAGCATTTGAAACAATCTAACTTATGAATATATATTTATGTCAATGTCACACATCTATCCTTACATACGACTTCAGCTGTCAAGTCCAAGACCATGATATTGATCCAAAGCCGGATTCCATTTAGAGAAGAATCGGGTGGGCGGAGCCCGCGAAGTGGTCGATGTTTCAAATGCGAAAGCAAAATGTCAAAGTTTCGTGACAATCAATCGACTGATAACTCACGACTACGATTTAAAAAAAAAGCATGAAAATGATGATCCAATCCTACTTAAGTTGAAAACCAATTTGAAATGCCAATAGAATTGAAATTATAAATAAACAAGTTTGTAACAAATGATATATATATATATATATAGAAGCAACTAAAACAATCAAAAGTAACAGGTAAACAAACAACAATGATTTGTACTTTAGATAGTTATCACCACAGAAAAGTAAAAAAAACAAACTTATATATATATATACATAGTGATGACAGATGGAAAAGTAAACAAAACAAAAGACACCAAATCACTCCCCTATTTTATACATCATGAATGTATGTTTATAAAATTCAACAGTTTTCTCTTTGCAAGAAAGCATTTTGTGCCAGAAAAAAATCTCTATGTACAAAAAAATTTTGTCGTATAAAAACTACAGAGATAGATAGGTAAAAGAAATACACCACGTTTACAATTAAAGTTTCGTTCTAACAAGAAATCGAATTACAGGAACTTTTAGCAGCAAATCTACAACTCTGTTTCTTTCTTTCTCCAAACCACAACTGATTTCTTTCTCAACGAACTATTTCGAACAAAATTCCACGAAAACATCTACTTGACCCTGTTTCCACCGAATAAACAAACTGATGGTGAACTCGATAAAAAGAAAGTAAAATAGAATTTCTACCCAGTGAGCGGCCTCAAATGGCCACACGTGGTCGGATACAAACCAAGCATCATCAGATTCATGTGTACAATTAATTACAAATCTACATACAAGCTATTATAGTGCAATTTTTTGTATATTCAGACTCCACGACAATCTTACTGCAGGTTGGCCAAATTATCGGCAGAAAAGATCAATAACTTCATCTCCAGTGGATGGAAGACCCTGACCATCGAGACCAGAGATAAAACTCAAGAAATCTACTCCGTCAGAGAAAGAAAATTCAAACTTTAGGCTCATTTTTGGTTGTTTGCTTGTGGAGAGAGCAGAAAAAGCAACTGATTGTTGTTTGGAGCCACACCGCTCGCATTACTGTTGCCGTTGACAATCGGTATGAATGTCAGATTCTTAAGCGCTCCATTGCAGGGAGTTGCTCTCTCGGCCATGTAAGGGCTCATCGACCCCCCTACGGCAACAGAGGGAGAATTATTCTGAGTGGGCAGAAAAACTATCTGTTGCTGGTTCCGACCGTTGTTGTTCCCATTACCGCCCGGACTGACGTGCTGCACAGGAGCCGACTGAGCCATGGTGAGGAGAGGGAGGTAGGTCAGCATCGGGTTGACCTGTAAAGAACTGTTCGAGAGCAACTCTGATGATCTCATCGATTCATTCTGGGGTCTAACTGTGGTTGGTGCCAGCGAGTACGCCCCTAGCGGATTCCCTTGTTGCTGTTGGCCAAAAGGTGACAGAATTATAAGAGACATAGAAGTAGTAGGAGGAAAGTTCGGTATAGATTGGGGAATCTTGCACAACTGGGAGGAAAGAGCCATGTTGGTCTGCGACCGAGCAGCATTCTGAGCCAACAGGGCAGCTATCGGGAGCTGAGGAGAAGTCTTGTCTAAAGCCCTAAAAGAGCCGACAGTTGGTCCAGATCTCAAGCCGAAAGACTGTGAAGGTTGAGTTGGCATTAAAAATTGGCCCTCTGTTCTTCTGATTTGTGGGATGGAAGGAGAGACGATCGGTAAATTCACAAATTTGGAGGCTGCATTCGATTGTTGGTTGTTACTTCCAGGTGCTGTCAACCTCTGTGGAAAGATAAGATTCTGCAGTAAAACCTGATTAGTCATGGCTGCCATGCTAGACAAAGAAGTGGAGATAGTGTTGCCACCCTGAAGCCTGGGACTATTGCCTCCCATTAGCGATAGCTTTGAAGAGTTGTTTGACTGAACCAATGATGAAGAGCTGAAGAAAAGAGGAAGAGATCCCTGCTGCTGTGAAACTGTCAGATTAGAGGATGGCGAACGACTGCCCGAAACTCTGCTCTGCAAGGAGCGATCAGCCCCCAGGTAGCCTGCCGAGTGGGGTAAAGGCAGAGGTGGTCTCAATTTTTGGGAGTTGGTAGGCAGGTGGTGAACGAGAATGGTGGGAATGGTCTGCTCAGTGGAAGAGAGAGTCAAGAAAAAAGGTTTGTGGAGAAAACCTGGAGAAGTTTTTTCATCTGGCATTGTCTGAAGAAGTTTGCTAGGTGAGGTGTTCTGGTGATGGTCCGAGCTAACTTCTGTGGCGCTTCGTGGCATACACAGTGCCGGATCATCTCCACGAGTGGCGGAAAGAATACCATTACTCGAAGTTGTAGCACCGAGACCGACCGAAGAACATTTTGCAGGGGAACTGGATTGACTTGAGGCAAGATGGCCGCAAGATAAAATAGGAATCATAACATCCGTGGCATCGTTACATTTTGTTACCAAACCGATAGAGATGCTGTGATTACTATTTTGATTCACGCTAACAGGAGCTTTGGTCGACCACACCTTTTCCTTGCCGACGGACGCCGCCCGACTCTCGGATATGTATAAGCCACCGTCCTGAGTGAACTGCGGCAGAAACTTTTTTGTCAAAAGTTCAAGCTGAGAAGAAGAAGATTGGAGTGTCATTTTCGTGGAATCAGGACTTGAAAACGTCTGCAGAGGCAATTTACTGCCGGAAGATAAAATATTTTTAAGAATTTTAAAATCTGGAGCTTGCTGCTGCAGTAATGAAGTCGGTTTGGAAGACGCAGGAGCAGATGTAGTCAAACACTTTGAGAGCTTTGCTAAGAGAGCATTCGATAAACTAGTCGTAGAGCCACCGATTTCATTGAAAGATCTTTCTTTTCTTGAGCTGAAGGCTGACGAAGTGCTTGTCGAAGAGACTTCAGAATGTGGCAGAGGTTGTAAGAGATCGAAAATGCTGCCACCGGTCCTGCTCGAGCTGTTTCTGTTCAGCTTGTTTACCAGACTCAATAGCGTTTCTCTCTCTACTGCACCCGGTTTCTGCCTCGTCGGCAAAGCCGTCAGTTCATTGACAGATGGTTCAACGACCTGGGATTCAGCTTTAACTTCCCTCAAGGATTTACCCAAAAGCGGGTAGATTTCGGCAAGCGGACGAAGTCCATTGAAAGAAAAAAATGATGGCTGGCGGGCAAACAAGGTTTCTTCAGATGCATCGCTGATAACCGTGTCGGTAGAAGATGTTTCGTGGCTGTGATCAAGAGGTGAGTTGATCGTTTCATGTTTTCTTGTAGGAGACTGGAGAAATGTCTTTAAAGAACTGTCAGATGATGAAGAGGGAGAGAAATATGAAAACGAAGAACCATTCTTAATGCTCCTGGATGTAGGAGACGGTGACGAGGAATAGGAGACAGCACCGTTCAAAAATCCGAATTTCAGACTTTCCGGTTTCAAGATGGCCGTCGACTTCGGCCCGGAAGTGCCGCGAGAAAGAAGCTCGTATTCACGAGAAATCAAATCCGACAAAGTGACCGTGTCATTAGTACGAGAAGTCTCTTTCTTATCGAACAGCGTTTCGTCTCGTTTTCCGGAAGCCGAACGTCTCGATGTTCCAGGAGTCTTACTCTCCTCGGAATCTTTGCAGTTGACGGAGTGTAGTTCTTCTGCTACCTGACGAGACCTTGTTTTATTCTTTGAATTGTTTCTTACATCATCGCCGGTCCGGTGATTTCGACAGTTGGCGAGCGACGCTGCCGGCTTTCTGCTTTTCGGAAGAGAACTTCTTGGGTCGTTCATCTTTTTTGAATTTTGCTCGTTGTTATTGTTGTCGTAACTTTTTTTAGACGTAACCGGTGCAGTCGTACGATCGATGGTGACGTCGAGCGTCGGTTTATTTTTGTTGTCGTTCTTCCGCTCCCGTCTGCTTTCAATTTGATTCTTCAGAAGAAGTTTCGCGTTGACGTTCAAACGGCCTTTTTGACCTTCGTCGGGTTTCTCGCTGACGACCATTTTGGAAGGTTTCGCTTCAGATAGCTTTGAACGAATTTTGTGATTCCTCTTTGACTGCTTCGCATCGGTCATTTTCGATTGCATCAGACTACCAGCACCGGGCGGTGTCTGGACATCCGTTTTGAAATGCGATTGGTCGACAAACGATAATCGCAAACGGTCGAATACGTGCAATTGCCTCGAGTCACCGGCGTCTGATTCGAGGTCGATTTTCAGTTTTTTACCGCACGGCTCCTGCGAATCGGCGCACCCGTTTCCGCCCGCCGATTCCGATTCTCCTTCGCACTTTCTCTTCTTTCCGGCTGGATCTAACGGACCTCTGTGAAATGAGCGCATGTTTTATAACACCAAAAAAAGCTTGTTTTTTTTTTTTTAAATCTGAGTTACGTGTTGAAAAAAAGAAAAAAACGTTAGACGAGTGAAACAAAGATAACGTACTCTGTGCAAACGCCTGTAGAAACGGTACTCTCAAAATGTCTGATCTGAATGCATAAAAAAGACAATAATTGCATAAATACAAATCTTAGTTTTTAATTAAAACAGCACAATATTTAAAAAAAATAAATACATCATTGAATGAATAAAAAAAATTATATTGCAGAAATACCAATAATAAAAATAAGATTAATATAATATATATATAACGTTTCAAAGATTTACCTTCCAAGCGTCGATGGCCTGCTGCCTGCCCCTTTCGATGCTCATGTGCTGGAGTCGGTCGTCAGTGAAACAGCCTGCTCGATATGATCAAAATTAATGTTCCGTGATTTTTATTATTTTAGGAAAATGATTCAAAATAAAAACTGCTTAAGTTCAAATTACACAATAACATGTAAAAAATAAATAATGATAAATGATAAGCAGATTTAAATAACTAAAAGACCTTTACCTTCAGCAAGCTTGCTCCTCCACTCCTCGCAAGCTTTCGTGAAAAACTCATTGCTGAATGCTTCTTCACTCAATCTATAAATATAAACAAGAAAATAAATTTCCTCTAAAAAAAATAAATCCAACTAACTTCTTATTAAATTCAATTTAATTTTTAGAAAAATCAGTGAAAATAATATCAAATGTTTGAAATGACTGACACATGCCCCCCATCTTTGCTGAGGTTTTGGTCACATTTCGGAAGCATTGAGATGAGTTTGTACTGGAGATAACTTGGAAGTTTTAGAAAAGCTTCTTCGTTCACAAATACCTGTGATTATATTATCAAATTGTATTTGTTCATTAAAAAAATTAAGTTTTGACAGTAAAACTATTAAATGAAAATTTGAGACATGCTAAGCTTTATTAATTGAAGGTAAATTTCACTTTAAAATCAACATGAGCTACATTAATGATAATAATTATACAAAAATTAAATTAAATTGCAAGCCTTTATATTGCTTTCTGTCAGAACAGAATCAGGGCAAGTTAGCAAATTTTTGAGGCGATCTCCACTTTTTGAAGAAACATGGCCATTTGTTGAGGGTTTCTTCTTTTTCTTTGATAAAAATTTGAAAAATAAAACGTTATCATTCCCGTGCGTGCACAAACATTATCGCAAAAAATCTATTTGAACGAAACAGAAATTTCAAGATATACTGAGTAAATCTTTGTAGTATAAATTACGAATATTTCGAGTTGGACGTCTGCACGTCAGAGCTCTGCATTTACCTTCTTTTTGGCGGCATCTGACTTGGCGACGACGTTAAGATTCTGCTGCTTTTTCTTCTGCTTTGACATGTTTTAAATAAATTTCAAAGCTAACATTTAATGTGGAATCAATAATTTCCTCTGATTCATCCCAAATGTTGACAGATGTCAGAGTTATTTACTAACAAAACAATATGTCGGTCTCCAGAGATGAAACAAGATATTTCAAATTAATGTTTGCAGTGAATTTATTTAAAAAATAAACCTGTTGTTTTATTTTTTATTTAAATTGTTTGTTTTTAAAAATAACTAATTACATTTTAAAAGTAGTGTCTGCTTTTAACGTTTAAAAATAACTTTAAAATTTTTTTTAAAAATAATAAATTATTAATAAAGTTTAATAATTTAAAAAATATATTTGTATATAACGTAGCCCCCTTGCAGAAACAAAAATGAATATGAATACATTGGATCAGATGTTTTTAGAGCTCTTGTTGTTGACTAGTAACAGAAAACAGACTAGTAACAGAATTTTTCGGTTAAAAATTCAGTTATAAATATGAATTGCTCTGGAGTTTACAGTCTTTTGCAGTTGTGAGCTTTGTAATTTGTTATTTTAATTATTTAGAGTAAAATTCAACAATGATCAACTAAAATACTATACTAAATTACTAAAATTATAAATATAATTATAATGCAACTGCTTTTTTAACACACAATAAACTACTGAAACCAAATATTGAATTTAGTAAATTAAAATCTAAAAATTAATTTGGAAAAATGAAGATACCTGAGCAGCTGCTTGAGCTGCTGCATTAATTTTGCTAATAAAATCTAAATTTGTTCACAATTTCAACCATATAGGTACCTACTGATTTTTCAAAACTGCATCATAGCACAATATGATTGAAACTTTTAATACAGGTCGATTTGGAAGATTGTCGAAGATGTGAACTTGTATATTGATGAAATTGGGTGCCTCCCTCAAAATCTCAAGAAACGCCTGTTGAACGTCATGTCAAAAAGGGGTCTCATAACAGATGCCAACATTGATCTAGTGGGTGCTTTGCAATTTAGTACACACCTAAATTGCTTACATTTCTTTACAGTAATATTGATCAATATAATGCAAATTACATCATTTTCATGCTGATTTTAATCCAATGTAATCTGTTATTTAATTGATTGAGTTATGTAGAACAATCACAGAGATATTCAGAGAATTAGATAAATAATTCAATTTTGTATTTAAATTTTCCAATGAACTTAATTAAAAAATAATCATTTAACTAACTTAATATTGCTGCATTTCACTTCCAGCTTCTCATTGAAGATATGAGACGTCTTGACTTGAGTCAGAGCGATGTGACTGATGTCGCACTATGCGAAGTTTCCAGAAAGTGTCACAACCTCTCTTCCATCAACCTCAATTCATTGGGAAGGCCCAGGATTGGGATTTCATCTGCGGGTCTCAAAATAATTTTTCAAGCACTGTTCTTGCTTAGATTTAAAATTTTTTATATTGATTATATAATTTGTTTTTAAAATTATTTTGGACTAGTTTTCATTTTAATAATTTTTTCTATAAATAATTCAGAAAACATTATAAATTTCTTATAATATATTCAGGAATAGCCCAGCTAGCTGAAGGTTGTAAAAAACTTCAAGGTGTTCATCTCAATCACTGTGTGGAAGTGTCAGATGAGGGTTTAGAAGACCTTATTGAATCTTGCAAATATCTCAGGAAGTTGAATCTAGGTAGATGCCCTCTTGTAACAGACCTTACTCTCAAGGCTGTGGGGAAACATTGTACCAGTCTGGTCTCTATCAACCTCTCAAGGACAAATGTAGGTTCATGTTATAGGGTCGTTAGAGGAGGTTCAATTAGAAAGTTTACAAAATTCTTGCAGATTTGGAAATGAACTATCTATCCATATAGATAAACTATCTATCCATATAGATAAACTATCTATCCATATAGATAAACTATCTATCCGTATAGATAAACTATCTATCCATATAGATAAACTATCTATCCATATAGATAAACTATCTATCCATATAGATAAACTATCTATCCAATATCCATATAGATAAACTATCTATCCATATAGATAAACTATCTATCCATATAGATAAACTATCTATCCATATAGATAAACTGTCTATCCATATAGATAAACTATCTATCCATATAGATAAACTATCTATCCATATAGATAAACTATCTATCCATATAGATAAACTATCTATCCATATAGATAAACTATCTATCCATATAGATAAACTATCTATCCATATAGATAAACTATCTATCCATATAGATAAACTATCTATCCATATAGATAGTTTATTAAATTTGAATGCAAGACTCAGTTGAGAACTGCTCTACTTAACTAATTATCATTATCTGATGGTCTAATTTTTCTTTTTTTTTCTCCAATAATTTAACGAGCAGATAACAGACGACGGAATCTTCAAAATGATTGCCGGCCAGTGCGGAGAGATTCTCGAGGTGTTTATGCTAATTTATTAATATGCTTATGTTAGTTTATTATTATGCTAATTTATAATTTATTAATACAAATAAAAAATTATCAGGAAGTCCACATCGACAACTGCATCAATCTGACCGATGATTCCGTTTCAGCTCTGGTGAATTTCTGCCCGAAACTGACGACGCTAAACTTCCACAACTGCCCTAACATAACCGGTATGTAATTTTTCACAAGTTTCTGTCGTGTATTCGTATATCGGCAAGACACTAATTAAACTCAGCTGCCGCAATGGCTCTTTACAATTTGCACAACAGGTTTTTTTGTCATTTTCTTGCAAGCCTGGCAGTGACTACTTTATTATAGAATATATTTCGTTTGCCGGTATGTAATAACTTTCTGTTATCATTCTCTTCTATTTTTCTGCACGGCTGTTGTCGTAGATTAAACTAATAAGTTTTTTACGACGACATTTCATCCGGAACTCCAACTACTGCGAGATCCGTCTAGACCGTCAGTTCGTCTGGCATGAACGACATCAAACGCATCTCCATGCAGGTCGTAAAATTAGATTAAGTCGGGAGTACCGGTGTATTTAAGTATCTCGTGCATACTTTATGAGTTTATCTGAGTGCTTGTGTACCTAGCTGGTTCCTAATCAACAAGGACAGAGCGTGTTCAGTGTTCACATAATTTTTTTATATTCAGAATATGTTTTTGATGATTTTTTTTTATTTATTTACTAGCACTCTACTAATGGAAGTTAATTATTTATAGCGGAGCATTATAAAAATTATATTTTTAAATTAAATAGCATTTTATTTCTATGAATTACTAACTTAATTATATGGTAAATTCCATTGGTTGCAGGAGAATCCAGATTAGAATTTGAAAACTTACGTGGAGACAAAAAGATGCACATTACGTTTACAGTTTATTAAATCATTATTTCTACCGTCTTAACTGTTTGACTAATTTAGTTAAAGTTTTTTTCCTTTAAAAATAATTTTTAGTTATTTTTTTCTAAAAAGCTTTTTATATTTTGTTTTGTCAAGTTGCATGTTTTTTCATCCGGTTGTCACGTTTAATGAACTGAAAGCTTGTCTGCTATTCCAAGCTTTATTAGAATATGGTCTATATATATGGTTATTTTACTCATACATATATATATATATTTATATATATATATATATATATATATATATATATATATATATATATATATATATATATATATATATATATATATATATATATATATATATATATATATATATATATATATATATATATATATATATATATATACTAACTGTTCTTCATGAATCAGGGACAATGCCATGATCATTATCACTACTAATGTCACCATTATACACACCACTGTCACCATCATCACTATTTTTAGACTGTTTTAAATGGAAGTCCATTCATTTGCATTCAAGAAGCTGTGTGCTTTGGTTCATTTGCTATATCATTTATGACTTAATCCATTTTTAATACATGTTTAATATTTTTATGATTCACTAGTCAATGTTTAGGATTATAGTACATTGTAAATAAATTGTAAAATAATGTAACTTAATTCTTTAAAATTGTTTGCTTAGTAATAAGAGAAAATCTCCATAATAAACTTTACTTTCTTTTCTTCTCCTGTTCCCACTTGTTTCTGCTTTTTTTCTTTTCCATTACTTCGTTCACTTACTCCTCTCTCTCTGTTTTTTTCTTTTATTTTACTTTTCTTTACTTCGTTTTTTCACCTCCAAATTCTGCAGAATTAAAAATGTCCTCTATGCAAGGGTGACGATGTGCTTTACACAGATGTGAGAGAAGATAACTAACATCTCTAACATCCAATTCACTTCTACTATTGTGGATTATCAATCATAAATGATCTATTATCTTATGACCTATGACAAAAATAACTCTGCAAAATCAATGGAAATTTTCTTTTTATACAACATTCTTTTTTTTACAGTTAACCCTGTGGCTGACGAAAAACATGAAAATCCAGTCATCAATATTCTTTGATTTTACACAATTATTTTTTTAACACTTTTTCTTAAAATAAATCTTTTTCTCTTCTTTTTATTCTCGTTGCAGATATCTTCAGATATATTTTCAATTTCTCTCTCTCTCTCTCGCTTTTTCTCTTTCTCACTCACTCTCTAACAAAAATTCATTGCCAAAGAGGATGCTCACCCACCAGAGACGACCCATAAAAAACATGCCCCATGTGTGACATTACAAAACTAACCACTTTGATCTGTTTTAAGAAATAGACTAGGGCTGAAGGGACCCACTCGCCTTCACTTCCCGAGGTCGAAGGGGCAAGCCAGAAGGGGATGAAAGAGACGGCTTTCCCGGGTCCGCCACAACATATAATTTCAAAGCGATGCAGTTTGTAAAGTGTGCACAATACACACATACACACACACTCATAAATACTCATGTGCGTGCATATATGTGATGATAATGTTGATGACTAGGTGGTGAAACGGACATGCATACAAATTGGTCATTATTTCAACGGCCATACATGTGCACGCAATAAGCAGGCATGTGTTTGTCTATGTGCCTGCCTGCGTACAACTGTGAGTTTGTCTTCCTCTAATCACACATGCCTAGGTCTACAGTCTACACAAACAGTCACATATTTAACCACATTACCAGCTTACACTCACAAACTATCTGCAGAATGACTGTGTATGTACACTCTGTATACACATGCACCTGTGAATGAGTGGTCCCTGGGAAAGACCGGCCAGGAATATTTAATGACTTTCAGGGAATATTTTTCTATTTTTCTTCAGTGGTATTTTTTTCTTTTTCGAAAGTCATCATGGCCGACATCGAGTAGAAACATCCAGTGAGTAGTATCATTATCATCACCATCATCATGGGAAAAAAACAAAAACTAAAATCTTGACTTGTATGCAGCATGTTACCAAGTTATAATAAGGAAAAATTGATGGTAATGACAAATAATGGTGATGATGATGATGACAGTAAATATAGATGAAGAAGAGCTTAATAATGATGAAAAGCGAAAACAGTTGAGTTGATGTGAAAATGGTTCTTTATTAATTTCAATCAAATAAAAATAATGATCATGGAAGAAGTAAATGAATGAATGAATGAATGAGCGAATAAAAGCACGTAGAAATGCAGCAAAAAAGTGGAGTGATTCATATCAAATAAACAAAAACAAATGACCAAAAATGGTACATTGGCAACGTACAGAATGCGTCTGTAAGATATTACGATCGACCAAAACACCACGATATATGAATATGACACGAACATTTTATCACAAGAGCTCAACCAGTCAGAATATATTAACAGCCTAGTTATATATATATATATATATATATATATATATATATATATATATGTTCCTTTGTATTTGTTGTTTTTTCAATAAATAGTCATTATTCGGTGAAGAATTCAACAATATCAAGTGAAAAATTATATATATATATATATATATATATATATATATATATATATATATATATATATATATATATATATATATATATATATATATATATATATATATATATATATATATATATATATATATATATATATATATATATATATATATATATATATATATATATATATATATATATATATATAAGTGATAATTGAGAAAAATTGACAGTATCAGCAGAAAAGGGCCTAACATGAGACAATAACAAGTAGGAATAGCCGAAAACAAAAACGAAAAAATCATATCATTAAATAAAACTGTTCATTTCAAAAAATCGTCTGACTAAAACAATAACCATAAATGATTAAAACGATAATTGTTATTATTTTTACTTCTAAACGACACAAAAAAATCAACAAATAAAACGAAGATAAATAAATAAATGAAAATATACAAAACGTCGATGGAGCAGCAGTCGAACAACAACAATAATAATAACAATAACTTATCATCTGCGCCTGCCATCCGTGGCTTCGGTTTTTAGATCGCCTCGCTCGCTCGAACGTAAAGAACGATTCCACTGTTCGGTCGTTCGTCCGCCTGAATTACGATCTCTGACATTCCATCGCCCACAACCCGGCAGATGAGGTACGCACATACATTTTTTTTTTGTCCCTGCTGCTCGGAAATTTTAGGAGAGGTGAGGTGAGGAGTCCAGAGACTTTATTTGAGAGTGAAAATAATATTTAAAAAACAAAAAAAACTGTTGTTTGGGTCTAAAAAATCAATAGTTTGTTCATTTTTTCCCATCAATTCTTGTTTCAAAATAAACTGTTTAGTTATTAAAAGAACTTAATTTGGTTTAATTAAACAAAAGTTCTCTTTTCTAGATAATTATATTTTACAAGCCCTAAAATCTACTTACAACTATATATATATATATATATATATATATATACAACAAATGTTTATATATGTATATTTTAATTACATAGTAATATGAACAACTGGAATTCTACCAGGAAAAATATAAAAAGAGATAGGTAAATTATAATCAATGGAAACATTATAACTGCTATGCCAACAATATTTTGTAGAGTAAAAAAAAGAGACAAACATAAAAAGAGAGAACCATAGAGAGAAAGAGAGAGGAAGAGAGAGAAAGAGAGAAAGAGAGAGAGAGAGAGAGAGAAGAGAGAAGAGAGTGTGAGAGAGAGTGAGAGAGAAAGAGGGGAAGAGAGGGGGGTGAGCAGGCACCTGCATATCAGACTGTCCTTCAACAATTCCCCTGGAGCAATCCCTAATGCAGCTGCCAATTCAATTCTTCTTGACTGAGATTTTCCAATTGAAAGGGTGAGGAATGTGGGGTACGAACCAGGGGGTGGAAAGTCAACACTGGGTCACATCAAATTGATAGGTTCATCTCGGGCTCTCTTCCACCGATACAAACCCTCCTTTTCTTCTCTCTCCTCGGCAATCTGTAGAAACTATTCGTTTTTACCTTTTTTTGGTAAACAAGCTGTACTGGTTGACCAGTCTATCCATATTATCTATCCTTATTATCATATTTTCCATCAACGTCCATTTTTCTATTTTATAATTTTTTGGCTATTCCAGAAATTCGTTGTCTTTTAAAACCTTTTCGATAAACAAATTTCATGAAGGAATTTAGATTTGCATTCTTCACATTTTTGATCCTAAATGTCATGCTTAGCTTCACTTTTTATCGATTCAAAATAAATTGTTTCTATTTCGAACTAAATTCCCACTTTTTTCTCCACAGCGAGGAATACTTAAGTGTTTTTTTTTATAAATAATTTTCTGTACAGGAACAATTTAAAGTGAATTCAAGTGAACTATCAACTTCGGCTTTTGAAAGTCAAAATAACATTCTTTCATCAGAAGCACAAGCAATTTTTTGTTCCTTTGCTGAATATACAACGAATCCAGATAAAAAAAACTTGTAAATCTTAAAAAATATATTGAATTTACAATATCTATAATAAGTAAAATTATTCTTTCACATTCTACAACCCCTTTTGCATTTCCCACACAGTCAATCCACTCTACCAAACGATTATACCGGTCAAACGTTAAATGAAGACACATCTGATCCATCAAAATGCAAGAAAACGGCTACTGTTTTCTTGCATTTTAGACTCAAAAAGTAGTTCAACAAGAAAATCATCGTCACCTACTTCTTTATTTCCATCTTTCTCTAAAACAGCTCTGTGTGACACGCGACGATGACAAAACCTACTAAACAGTATTGCTGAGTCCGTTCCGTTCCTCCTCGTTGTCTGAATGACGCTCTTTTGAAGAAATTAAGAAGAGCGCAGATGCTTATACACCACAACGGTTGCTTGCTTGCCATCTGGGAAGATCTGCTGCATATAGATTGAGGCATTACAATTCAAAAGAGCTGATGAAAAGGAAAAAAAGAAATATAAAAAAAAAATGACCTCCTAATAATGAAAATAGTCAGATTAAAAAAAACCTGCTGGGAATAACTTTAATGATGAAAGCTTTTTCATATTCGTAATAGTTTTTTTGACTATAGAAAATATATCGAATTTAAAAAAGGCATTATCCCTCAGGTAAACTTTAAACATAAAATTATATTGTTAAAGTCCCAATCTAGTGAGCATAAAATGTCAGGTGTGAAACAAGTATTTAAATTTTCTTCACAGTAGGCCGAGGACTTTTTTTTTAGTAATTACCGAAAAGCATTCATTTTAATGATTTGAAAAAATGATGATGAATACATTTAAAAAAAATTACTAAAAATGTAATGAGCTTCCTGTCAGAATTCAGGGAAGAAATAAAAAAAGATATAGAAAAAAATTAAGAGAGAGAGAGAGAAGGAATATGGGTAGGAGAAGAATAGGGAGAATAAAAAAGAAGGAACAGGTATAAATGAGCATGTTTCAATTAAAATAATACAAAAATACAAAAAGCGTTCTATAAAATAAACCTTGCTGGTTTGCTTTTGCGTTTGGAATAATATTAGGTTATGTTTAAAAACGTTATTTCATCTCTGATGGAGAAATGTTTTGACATGGTCTAAAAAATGTAAAAATACCAGAAAAACAAAGGAATTAATGAATCTTTGCTCAGCTATATCTGAACACAGACTTATATGCAGACACACACACACATACACACACATACATACATACGTAAAACAACACAAACGAAAAGACACACGGACAACGTGTTCATGTCTAACACTACTAAGTATGACAAGGCTATATTTCTATTACAAAAAGAGAGTAGTAATCTCTAATGCTATCAATTGAATAAAACAATAATGAATCGACCGACAACCACAACAAAATATAGACTAAATGCTACCAAAATAATTTCTGACTGACTAGCTAAAAAATCTATTAAATTAGATTTTACATATAAAATAAAGATAAAATAGAAGCACAAAAATATGTTGTTACATTTGTAAAGAAAAAAATAAGCTGAACTAAAACATCAGCATTTTTTCTAGTTTTTGTTTTTTAAGTAAGACAACATAAAAATCTCACCAATTTAGTAACAATTTGAGATTTTTGAAAAGTAAAAATGAGTTGAAAATCCAAGTTCAAATTTAAAAATCGAAACACAAGACGACTATTTATATATGCAAATGTAAGCATAAATGTGAGCATTTAGTAAATTGCTAACACACTTTGAAGCTTCTAAAAGTTGAAGAAAAACTAAAATTCATAACCAAACGTCTTGATGGACAAAGAAAAAACTATGTATATATATATATATAAATATCAATAAAATAACAAATTAAAACAAATTTAGAAAAAAGAAAAAAAACTACCAAGCCAGAGCAGACGATAATAAAACAACACGACCATTTTGAATTAGTAGACGAGCTGGTATGAGAAAAAAAAACAATCACCGACTAAGTATAGAACCGAAAAAGAGCGCATACCTAAAACCTTGTTAAAATAAATAAATTAATAATAAACATAGTTTGGTGTAAATTGGAAAAATTAATAATAGCAATAATTTTACGCCACTGCAGAAGAAACGCCGCTCCGTGCTGAAGGGACACGTCCAGGAATAATACTATTATTCGAGTCAAAAAAAGCACCGTGAATTAAATCAGCACTGAGAAATGTTTTTGCTCTCTAAATAAAAGAAAAGAAAAAGAAAAAAAAACTTAATCAAATAGACGAATAAAAGAAAAAACGTAATCAAATATACGAATGATAAAAAAAACGAAATCTACTTGATCTAAGACTGCTTCACACGTGGACATATACACACAAACACACAAACAAGAATCAAAATCGGAGAAAAAATATACTTTGATAAAGTTACCAGGAACTGTGAATGACCAAGGTCTTGCAACATTTATTCTTTCTTTCTTTTTTTCTTTCTTTCTTTCATTCCTTCTTCTCTTTTTGACATAGGTAGGTACTTCCCCCGTCTATTTTTTAACCATTCTTCTCCAGAATGAATCTCTGACAGGCGACGTAATGAAAGCGGTTCACAGGGAAAAGTAGTAAAAAAATGCAGCCCCCTTCTTCAAAATGAAGTTTAGAAAAAAGCGCTTTAGAAAAAGTGATCGATAACGTAGAGAGAACTTATGCCACATTGGCGAAACTTGAGATGGTCGATAAACTCACGAGCTCGGTTCAGATCCGCCAACGCCTCTCCCAGCTCGCAGAGCAAGACATAAGAAAAGACTCCAGTATTCGGATACTTTCTGGCAGCGTCAACGGCTGACGCTCCCGTGTGCGGCTGAAACGGCGATTGACCCGACGTAGAGCGGTGGTAATGATGTACGCTAATGCTGCTATTTTCTGTCTGCGACTCGCGACTAAACGTAGCAGCGGGAGCTGAAGTGCCGTTAGCCGGAGGAGGCCAGCTCGTAAATGCGACTTCATCGGCTACTGCTGCTCCACCACCGCTGCTGCTCATTTTATTGCCACCGCCACTGCTGCTCATGGCGTAGAAAGAAGCCGAGGACGGCGGGTTAATCATCTTATGGAAAGTGACCCGCTCGAGTTTCAAACTCGGTGGAATGTTTTCGACAATGTAATCCGCTCCGCTCCAGTAGCTCCAAGTTTTGTCGAGGCTTTCCAGACTACTTCCAGATGTCATAAAAGCGCTGAGAATGTAGGCCGTGTTCGGATTGGACGGCCGTTTTGGCAGTAGCGAAGTTTCTCGGTCGACAAAGGTGTGCAGCTCTCTGTAACCTCCTGCGTTTAAATGGAAGAGATTAATAAGTTAAACAATCATTGATTATAATAATATTTGATACAAATAGACGGCTTTTGTGGTTAGTTGATTTGCATGTTGCTAAGATGGTTGACAATTTAAAACCGGTTAGGTATTGTATTGTATTGTATTGTATTGTATCGTATCGTATCGTATTGTGCATTGCATTGCATTGCATTGCATTGCATTGCATTGCATTGCATTGCATTGCATTGTATTGTATTGTATTGTATTGTATTGTATTGTATTGTATTGTATTGTATTGTATTGTATTGTATTGTATTGTATTGTATTGTGTTGTGTTGTATCGTATCGTATCGTATCGTATTCTATCGTATCGTATCGTATTGTATTGCATTGCATAATTGCATTGTATTGTATTGTTTGTAACTGTACATTCTTTACAGTCGTCTTACACTTTTGGCAGCCTAACCGTCAAAAATACAGATAAGAAAAAATGAGAAAAGAATGGTATGCATCGATGCATCATGCAGCCTCATATAAAATGGCGGTGTCATTTTGATCTATATGGCATTTAATTATGATAATTATCAACTTAATTATCTATGGAATGACTATTTTGATTTATCACACGATCCGATAACGGTAATGATGGCTGTATAAAAGGGCATGCTTTTAAATTTAAAATTTTTATGTTAATTTTTCATTCCTAATTCCAAATGGCTGGAAGCTGCTCAAAATTTGGAAACAATAATAAATGACAGTATAGATTTATTATCTTTTTAATATTCTTATTTAAGTTTCCTTTTATCAAGATCGCCATGTCGACTTCTTCTTCCGGATTATTTTTTCGCTTCGAACGAATGGATGCATAAAAAAGAACAGAACACATCTAATGCGCACTGTCATTAATGATTCCGCTCTGCCATGCAGCAATTGCAACTTATAAGCTGCCTAAAAGAGATACAGAGGCTTGGCTATACTAAGAAGTTTCAGGGTGGACAATATTGCAATATTTAAGAAGGCCGATACTCTGGACTCAGTAAGTTTAAACATAGTTACAACAAGTGAAGCAAAAACAAAGTTTTTTAAAAACACACTTTTATATTTTTTTACTACATAAACAACAAACATATTAGCATAGACAATAAATAGTTTGACGAGAATATCACCAATAACTATTTTATTAAATTTTGTCCAATCGATCCGAAAATTTGATAGAATGCATTATTAATTAGTTCGGAGGTATGTTTA
>OZ022247.1:24596239-24646239 GCA_963978895.1 Erpobdella octoculata | reverse complement strand
ATTTTTCATTTTAATGTTTAAGTAAAAAAAACTCATATCGCTTTTGAGTTTTTTAATAATAGCGCCATAGAAGATCTTTGACTGATTGAATGAATAATGTCTCAAAAATATATGTTTATGTTACGTCACTGTATTTTATAATATAGTTTGTCCAGAATAAGACACAAATAAATGATATTTTCACATAATTAAACAGTTAGCGTATTAATATTGAATGATATAATTATCAGCTACTTAAAGGTCCTTAATTAATGCAAAGAATAACAAAACGCACCCTCGTGACGTCATACGTACGCTTTTTTTTTTCAAAAATTTCATTGCACTTCCGAGTCGTCTGAAAATTTGACTTGCGCTGAAATTGAATTTGCTTCAAAAGAGCTTTATTTGATGTATTGAAGTTTTAAAGAGAAGATGTGTTATTTTACATATCTTTTCCTCTTCTATGTTGCCATTTGTGACTCGGTGAAGAAACCTTGCGAAGTTTATGGAGGAGGAAATCAATTAAAATTCATCGGTGACCTAACACAACCGGGGCTTCGATAAATAAATTTTTCTTTAGTTGCTGCAGGAAATGTAACAAGATGAATGAATATTGCAAGATGATAAACAAATAATTAACTACTTATCTTCGGAATTGTGCAATGTACTATTGAAATCGATGAATCAGGAGTTAAAGTTAAAAAAAAAGTTTTATAAAGTCTACTTAAATATACTTGAAAGCAGGATTAACGTTCTGGACATGAATTTTTCTGCAGGTAACGTTTTGCGGCGAACTTTCATTTCGATCAGTAACGAGGATTAATGAAAAGCAGAAAAAGGTCATTTTAATATTTTAATGGTTTTGATGCAAATTCGTTGAATTTTCGAGAATGTAACTTTTGGAGGATAGCCAGAGGTAAAACATTTGAGGAAAGTCAGATTAAGAAGATTTATATATAACTAATTCAACTGGGTTTGAAAATGGAAACTTTTGATTTTCTGGGTATAGCGACTAAATCTCTAAGATTGACTGATGTGAAGCCGACTTTCCGTTTCCATGAAATGAAGGTGAAGTGGGATTTTATTAATTATTTTTAATTATAATACAATCGAATTCCGGCAAATAAACCTATCGTTTCGTTGGTAGCATGTGGAGGGAAGTTTGATTTTGTATTAATTTCTGCTAATTGTTGGTCGTAGTTTTTTAAGCTATGGTTTAAATTAACCATTTTTACAATTTTTAATTGTAATTATACTTTGATTTTTAAACTACATTTTCAGACGAATGGAAATTTAAGTTTCGATTATCGTCGGAAGCATCGAGTCATTTGATATTCTTTCAAAACGAAAATGTAACTGTTGAAAAACTCTCCATTTCTTGATTGCTTGACCGGAGGTGGAATTTCTCAGGATACACACAACTGAAAAGTCACTTGGAAGGAAGGAAGTATTACAATTGCAAAACAATGACATTTCTGGAAATTACTCGTGAATTCGATTTGCATAACTTTTCTACATTTGGCGAATTGTATTTTATTAACAATCAGTTATACAGCTTTCTTAATTTAAAAAAAAACTTACATTCGCAAAAAATAAGAGTTTATTTGGCAGATAATCCTTGTGTATATGACTGAACAGCGCATCTATGTCTTATACCAGAGAGGACAAATGGAGAGATCGTATCAACATGAAATTGATAACTTGTACAAGCAATGGGGAAACACTTGCAATTGAATTTTTAGAAGATCATTGCCCTGAATCGATGCCAATTACTCAGCTTTCAGATATCTCGACATCAAAACCTCTTCTTACTTGTTGGAGCAAAGATGCTATGGAAGGAATTAAAGTTTTAAACTTGACATGGTAACTGACGGATGCTAAATGTTTGCACATCCTTTGTGAGTCACATGACTGACCTTCACCTCTGGTGTTCATAACCACACCACGAGGTTATGCCATCTAGTACTCAAACAAGAAGAATCTGACAATAATCAGAGTCCTGTATGTAATCGATGAAGCAAAGGAAAAGCTTAAAGGCGTGGCGATGACAGTTCCGTGTCTGAATGGATCAGGCAATCATGGAAGTTGATTTTTTGGCATCGGCATCGTTGAGACTTGATATTCATTTCTATGATGTTGTTTTTGTGGCATTTATAAATTTTGTTTTGAACTTCAATTGAAGATCTTTCATAGGTTTATTTTCATTTTCCGTTACAAGTTCTTTTTTAATGTTTTTCTTAATGTTTAGTTAAGTTTTCTTTTGTTACATGAGTTTTCACTGTTCTTTATTTTCATTTTCAAGTTATAAGTTCTGTTTTAATGTTGTTTACAGTTATTTGAACCTGTTTAAAAGTTTAATAATTTTAAATTGACCTGATTTGATTTTTTAATTAATTAAGTTTTAAAACCAGCATTTGTTGTTTTTTTTTTGAACGACTTGAAACTTTTATAAGTCAGTGCTCCATGGCTCAGTCGTCTTCCGTCTTCTTTAGCTGGACAACTAACTGCTTGAATATTCTTTCTAATTAACTTTGGCTGTCATAAAACAGGCCAGCCATGTTTGTTAACTTCTGACAGTTCATTACACTCTCCTATAAATAACAAACTTAGTTGAGTTTTTTTCTTAAATATTTTTTATGTGTGTGAGGTTATATAAAATAAATAGTTTCCATATAGGCTCAGTATCAAAGTAGAAAAATGAAATGCGACAGACGGGTAATAAAAGATAATGATGAGACATGAAAAAGAATATATAAAAAATACTCCTCCATTGGAAGCAATAATTAACGTCGCCATCATTCACTGGGAGACAGTGTCACGTGTCATGCGAAAGAGAACTAAAAGAAATAAATAATAAAATATAAAATGGGATCGCGAAAACTAAAGTAGAAATGTGCGAAAATTATAAGAAAAAAAAGAAGCGTAAGAATAGAAAATGAGACAAATTTGAGAGAGAAATATAAGAAGAGAGAGTTCACATATTAATCCTTACGTCGCCACTCCAGCGGTTGCTGTTCTGCTGGGTGGTCTCCAGTTGCCTGGAAACGAGGCGAGGACGTGTGTGTGGATGTGAGTAAACTGGATGTGGATATGGGCGTGTAAACTGGATGTGGATGTGTGGATGGAAATGTGAATATGTGGGTGGAAATGCGAATATGTGTGGGTGGAAATGTGAATATGTGGGTGGAAATGTGAATATGTGGATGAAAATGTGAATAGGTAATTGGTAGTGTGAATATGTGGATGTATATTTGAATAGATGAATGGGAATGAAAAGATGCGAGTGTGTGGATGTGAGTTCAAATGTGTAAAAGAGGAATGTGGGTGTTGTATGTGTATAGAAGTTGGATGGATGAGGAGGAATGTGGATGTTGTATGGGTATGGAGATGCGTGGATGTGAGTATTCAGATAAGGATGTGAGTGCGGGTGAAAAATTGTATAGGTAAGAAAGTAGATGAAGGAATTGATGATACAACGGAAAGTTGTTTTATAGAATTAATAAAATTCCGTTTAATGAAAGATTGAAGAAAGAAAACAAAAGAAATTAATTTAATTATATTATATTAAATTGTTTTTATCCATAAATGAAACTAGAGGCTTCTTGAAATTACTAATAACTAGCCGGAAATCAATGAATGAACATGCGAACATAATAACGAACAAAGGAGAAATGCGAACCGGTGCATCAACATCATCAACATCATCATCATCATCATCATCATCATCATCATCATCATCATCATCATCATCATCCACGGTCCGCATTCCATGTGTCGTGCAACTGCGACGGCTTACCGCGCCGCTCTACGTGGAAGTGTAGCAGGCACAACAAGATGGAGGATGGCAGTGAAGCAAAGGATTTGTAAATGAAATTTAAAATAAAAATAATAGGACCTTGAAAGAAGAGACAAAAATGGCTTTAGAAGTGGTATAGAAAAGAGAGAGAGGGAAAGAGGGAGAGGGAGATAGAGAGGAGAGAGAAAGAAGAAAGAGAGAGGTGTTAATGAGAGAGCTGAGTGGACATTTAACTGTTATTATGGCTCAAATATGTTCCTCGTGTATTGGATATATATGCGCGGCGACTGTCCTAGCTGTTTTTCTTCAATGGGTTTGGTGACAACGGTTGATGATGATGATAGTAGGTACTGCTGGATGGCTGGGTAGTACGCTGGCTGCGTCGGTGATAATGCTGACTATGCTGACTGAGGAGGCAATGATGAAGATGGTAGCAGTTATGGTGCTGAAGATGATGACGATAGACACAGATGTACGATTTACTCACTCACAATAGTTTTCTTTCTAAGATATCTCCAGTTTCATTCATTCATTTTTTCTTTCTTTTTCTTTTCTTTATGTTTCCACTTTCCATCACAGTCTCCGCCTTAATTAAACTTTCCGAGACCCTAACTTAAAGAAATCTACTTTGATTAAAATGGAAGCGGAAGATGACGTCATCGATCACATGGTCCAATCAGCCAATCGCCGGAAAGAAAGGGAACCAACGGGGAGAGGGCGTGGGATTGGATAAAAAAAAGTGATTATAATCTGGAAGTTATAAAAATTATGATAAAAAAACGAAAAAAAATAAGCAAAATTTAATTTATCACAAAATTATTATTTTATTGAGCTATAAAAATCTTAAAATAGAGATTAAGAGAGAGAGAAAACGCGACTGGATTATAGTTTGAAGATAGAGGTGATGAATAGTAATACAGCTGACCTACTTGCTTCGTCCACTTAAACGACCCCGAAGAATTATCTCGTCCATCCATCCTCATTTCCTTGATTGGTTTGTTTAATTAGGTCACTTAAATAATTATATCTGATTTGCCTATTTTAAATCCTCCACGTAATTTTCTCTCTCTCTCTCCCTCTCTCTCTCTCTCTCGATCTTTTTATTTCCTTATTCTGTTTCTTTGACATTTTTTTCAATTTTGCATTTTGTTTCCGCTTCAAATATAGCTCAACAACCATTTCTTTTAAAATTTAATAAAAAAAGTTAAATAAATAAAATAAAAAATATTCTGCGCAGCCAAAATTCAATTTGAATTTTCAAATTTACCCTTCGCTTCCTCGGGGTTTTCGCGCGCCAATTTTCTTTTCGCACGCTCGCGTGACTCTACGAATGAGTGAATTAATAAATAAATGAATGAATGAATGATCGAAATAATGATTATCAAAATCTCTGACAATATGGACAGAGAGAGAGAAAGAGAAAGAGAGAGAGAAAGGGAAAGGGAAAGAGGGAGAGAAAGAGAGAGAGAAAGATGGAAAGGGAGAGAGAGATATGGGTGATGAATAAGTGCATCTGATAAATTATAGAAACAGCCGGAAGATCTATATAAATCTTATCTCGTTACTACTTTTACAGCCACAACAACAAAAAAGGAACCGTAGGTAGGTTGGAGCCGTGGATGGTCAAACGAATATAATATTGGAAGACTACTATGATGATGATGACGACCCTAACAGGCTTAACTTCGGGAGGAACACAGAAATGCGTACACTGTCACGGACAGATACAGAGAAATATCAGCACACAAACATAGAAAAACGAATACTGACACGGGAAGATACAAAGAATCACCGACACAAACATGTCCCTGTGAGATGGAAAAAAAACCAACCCTGATACAAAGATATAAAGAATTACAAGTAAATAGCAACACGAGAACACACAAATATAGAGAATTACAAATAAATGTCAACACTGACACAAGCATAGAAACAGGTAAAAAGAAATATCAAAACTTACACGAACATACGAAGAGATACCCGAGCTACCTGCAGTTCCGGGGCTGCAAGACAAGCAGCTCCAGCAAGCTGAGAGAGGGAGAGAGACTAAAAAAAAGAAAGAAGAGGAGAGAAAGTAAAAAAGAAAGAAAGAAAGGTAGTGAAAACGAAAGTGAGAGTGAGACACTTATTAATTACTCTATGTAAAATTAATTTTTTACAGCATTCAATATTTATGACTTCCTATATATATATATATATATATATATATATATATATATATATATATATATATATATATATATATATATATATATATATATATATATATATATATATATATATATATGTTTATATATATATATATATATATATATGTTTATATATATAAACATATATATATATATATATATATATATATATATATAAACATATATATATATATATATATATATATATATATATATATATATATATATATATATATATATATATATATATATATGTTTATATATATATATATATATATATATATATATGTTTATATATATAAACATATATATATATATATATATATATATAAACATATATATATATATATATATATATATATATATATATATATATATATATATAGTAATATACAATATGTATGTATATAACGAAAAATTATTCATAAATATAGACGCGATGTCCATTTCTGTGTGTGTGTTTGTATGTATGTGTGAAAACCATATTGTTGTCTCGACAAACAGGCAATTATATTCCCTCTACTTTTGTTTTGTATGCTCCTCGATTGTACACTTGCACAAGTTGAAGCAATCCATTTCAAGTAAACAACAAGCATACAAAAATACAAACATACATAAAAACTCATCCCCATAAAAGTATACAAAGAAAGGACCCAATGCGACCATCCACCCGTCCAAGCATGGAATTGTACAAAAGGACCACGTGCGACCACCCTCGACCGCGCAAGTACACAAAAGATCAAATGCGACCACCTATACATGAACAAGCACTAAATTTTGTTAAGCCATTCCACCTACCTACCTACCTACCTACCAAACTACCTACCCAGCAGAAGCATCTGGTGGTGGTAGTGTAGGTGGTGTGGTGGTAAGAGGTGATACAAATATCCGAAATTGTACAGTACACCCACACATAAACACATACAATCTGAGATGCACGCACCTGCGCATAGTACACAACCCAGCAAGCTTGTTGATCTATTTCACCAAACCCTCGTGAACTTGGTGACTTCAAAACGGTGTTTCCATGTACGCGTGGAGTGTGTCTGTGTGCATGTGCAACACAAACATTTGCACCAGTGTGCGCACTTCTTCCACGTCATCATCATCATCATTATCATCATCATCGTCATCATCATCATCATCATCATCCCCATCATCATCTTCATACAAATTGCTCCAAAATGTTTGCCATCGTCTACTAGCCGACCCAGGGGAACGTCCCTTTAAAATGCATCATCATCACCACAACAACAGCAGCAGTAATGAAAGCAATTTCTAATTTTACAGCAACAGGATCATCTATACATATATTTATATGAAAACCCATTTCGGCCAGTTATCGATCATTTTGTCGATTACCGGTCTCGAAAGATAGCTGGTCGGTAGTGGCCAATCAAAAAACCTAAAAAAAATAAATCAATAATCGGTAATTTGTCGGTTATCGACCGGTACCGGTACCGGTATTCAAACCGACGCGCACATCACTTGCATCCATCATCCTCTAAAAAACTTACGTTTACAGTCGACGCTTCTTAACAGAATGCCTTCAAGAAAATTTTCGCTCTCCTGCATGGTTCGTATGGATTCCCAGTAAGGGTCATAGTAGGGACTGTCCCTTTTAGGGCTGGTCGGGTCCCCGGGCATGACCTTTTGGGGGTTGTCAGTGAAGAAATCGAAAATGATCTGCAGCTCTGGGTACTGCTGCTGTGGTTGTTGAGTTTGTTGTTGTTGTTGTTGGTATTGATCTTGTTGCTGCTCTTGAGAAGTTCGTCGCTGTTGATGTTCTTGAGAGGTTCGTCGCTGCTGGGAGCGTTTCGCTAGCGTTGTTGTAGTTGTCGTCGACGCAGAAGGTACAGCAGTGTTCAGTGTCGTGCTTGTCGTTGACGCCAGTGTCGTCGGAGAAAAGTTACGCTGTTGTTGTTGTTGTTTGTGCTGAACGACGTGTGCTGGCTGATCATCTTGTTGTTGTCGTTGTTGCTGGTACGTGTGATGATGAGGTAGCGACGAGTAGCGGCCGTGTTGCTGTTGCTGCTGCTGCTGTAGTTGATGTTGCTGCTGCTGCTGTAGTTGATGTTGCTGCTGCTGCTGTAGTTGATGTTGTAGTAATTGCTGAGGCGAGTGTCGTTGCTGAGGTAGCGGAGAGAAGCGCTGCGACGACCGCAGCACTTCAGCTGAGCTGCGTAAGTTGTACGCGGAGTTGGCGTTTAGCGTACCTTTCGCACTGTGAATGTCATCAACAAGCTCTCTTCTTTGCTGCTGCAGCTGCGGTGGTTGTTCTGGAGGCTGGTAGTAGTAGTTGTAGTGGTGGTAGTCATGATAGCTTTTGTTGTAATTGTCAGCCGTGTAGTTGTTTCCGTAGTCCTGGTGGTTGGCTACAGTCGGCTGAGCCGGTCTGTTGTTTCGGCTCATCGGGAAAGGCTAGCGTCGACACGGCAAGGACATTATCGTGTAAGAGAATGATGTGGAATTCAAGTACTGTATTTTCACGTCAGATTAATGAAACAATTATTTTAATTTTGATAACATATTTTTCTCTCCCTCCTATCTCTTCTCTCTCTCTCCTTTCTTTCTCTTCTTCTCTTTCTCTCCCTCTGACCTCTGACCTCTCCCTCTCTATTTCTCTTTCTTATCCTTAATGGAGGTTTCAAAAAACATTTCTTGTTTTTCGCAACATTTAATTATTTTTTATTTCACGAAATTATTATAAATTCATATTATTTCTAATCCTCGACTGTTTCTCATTGAAAACGTTCTTTTCAACCGTGCTCCGGTGCGTTTAAGACGTTTCTGTGACGTCAATAAAGAATGGTGACTTTCATCGTCATCATCATCGTCGTCGTCATCATCATCATCATCGTCGTCGTCGTCGTCGTCGTCATCATCATCATCATCATCATCATCATCATCATCATCATCATCGTCGTCGTCGTCGTCGTCGTCGTCGTCGTCATCGTTATCGTCATCATCGTCATCGTCATCATCATCTTCGTCATTGTCATCATCATCATCATCATTTTCGTAGTCGTCGTCATCATCATTGTATAATGTATGCTAGGTGACTGATGTCCAACCTACCCCGGAGAAGATAAGAGTCATATAACGTCATTAATTATTATAAGTTGCTTGTTATACAGTCAGTAGCGTTTGGCTGCTATTTTGGCTGCTTGTCTGCTTGCTTGTTTCTTTGCTTGTCTGCTGATTTGTTCGCATCGCTAACAATCTTATAGCCTTTATTGAGTTGTTAATGTTGTTATAAACAAACAAACAAGCCCATGAGCGAATTACTACTATAATCATTGAATTTAGATTAATACTTATATAATGTATTAATATTTATTTATTATAATTTTTTTATTTATTCGTTTTTTTATTGAAACGATGAATCCGTGACAGAATAAGAACTGGCATTCTATTTGCAAATAAATTATTTCATTTAATCAAAAATGTCTGGTCGAAAAAATATAATAAATAATCAAAAAGATCATTTGAAGAGATATGAAAAGAAGAAAAAGAAGAAGATGCATTCGATGTCGAAATTTGTCTGATTGGATTTATTTATCTTTTGGGCTGTGTTGGTGGAGGGGGCTGTATTGGTGGAGGAGGCTGTGTTGGAGGGGGGGGGTTGTCGAGAAAGAAACGGTGACACTGAGAAAAAAAGAAAAAGAAGAGAGAAAACGAGAGAAAACGAGAGAGAGAGAGAGAGAAAGAGAGAGAGAGAGAGAGAGAGAGAGAGAGAGAGAGAGAGAGAGAGAGAGAGAGAGAGAGAGAGAGAGAGGAAAGAGCAGGAGAATGAAAGACAGCGAAAGAGTTTTTCTATACAAGATTGTGAAAGTTTTGCACCAATGATCCACGCTCCTTCAATTTCCTGAATATTGTCCCGATACACACCCCGTCATGCTCGTACTCCTTATCATCATCATCATCATCATCATCATCATCATCATCATCATCATCATCATCATCATCATCATCATCGTCATCGTCATCGTCATCATCGTCATCATCATCATCACCGTCACCGTCACCGTCGTCGTCCTCCTACTACCGATCTTCACATTTATCATCATTATCTTTCTTAATTCACATTTCCCATTTCACAACATGATTATGTCTTTAAAAAAATAATTCGTAGCTATTTAATATTTAATTTAATAATTGTTTACTCTCTCAATTTGAAATTATTCTGATTAAAATTAGCACTTTTTTTAGCGGTAATAGCTTAAAAGTTTTATAATAAATTATTTATAATGTTGTTTGAATAATTAAAAGAATATATAAACAATAATGACTCACTTGTGAAAAAAAGTAATTTATTATGTTGTTGTAGTATTCTCCTCAGAAAATTCCTAAAAACAAATTCAGGATTCGCTCATCTCACACAAACATCGAAATAAATACATATTTATCACATTTTTTATTTAAATATATGTATATGTTATTTACACCCACAAATGTATTATTAAAAGATAAGAGAATTTGAAATGATTAGCTACGGTTATTTGTATATTATCATCCTAGCTATTACTCTATTATTACATTTATTAAATATTTTCACCTATAATTGAAAGATTAAACATTTCCTTGGGAAAAAATTAATAAATTTAACAAGAGCAGCTGTTCTATCGCGTTCTCTCTCTTCCGCATCAGGCTTGGTAATATTCTTCCACTGAGCAAACGAAGCGAATATCATGTTGCTTTTCCACTTGCTTCCAGTTGTAGCCACTTCTCAGTGTATACTGTACTGCGTACCGTATAGTTGTCGTTTGCTTGTGTTTAGTGACTGTAGTACTTGATTCATTTTAATTTTAGGTAGTAGGTAGTAGTAGGTACCCATACAGTGGCGCACCCAGGATTTTTTTTGAGGGGCCGGTGAAATTTTTGTTGAGGTTTTGGAAATTTTTTTTGGAGGGTGTGGACATTTTTTTCAGTTGAAATTATTTTATACTTTTTAAACCCTATTAAACAACAAAAGATTTTTAATACAGTTAATTAAATTTGGTTTAAAAGAGGAGAATAATTTTATTTTAAATTCAAAAATATCTAAATTGTTTAAAATGTCAGGAAACGCTTCGTAGGGTCAAATTAAACAAATAAACCATTTTAGTTTTCTTATATATCAGCCATTTTATTTATAATGTAGTCCATTATTGATGTGAAAAATCTATACAAATACAAATACAAAAGGTTTAAACTGTCCCTTGGCTGGTAATTGTTGTTGGACAAAAGATAAATTCTTCACGTCAAAACGTTTCCAAATAAAGGATGATGAAAAAACGTATTAGTACAAAAATAATAATACAATACCCACAAAAGTAATCTATTTATAGTGCACCCAATTTAAAAAACAAGCTGTTTGTAATTCAATGGCATCCTTCATTCCTGAACTCGCCACTGATGCCTCCGAGTAAAAATCGTGCATTTGTCCATCTCTGGCTCAGTCGAATGAAGCTATTTTTTCTTCTAGTGCTTTCATAATAATGTCCAACTCTTATTTATTTTGTTAGTTTTATCTGTGAACATTTTGTCGCGACAAGACATCCGACTATATGTTGGTGTTAAATAATGGCTGATCTATCCAGGCTGTGCAGGGTAATAGGGTATTGAGGGTATATACCTGGTTATACCTAACCTACTTACCTATCTTTATGGAATAGACATTCTTCAAATACGGGCTTATAAAAAATAGACGCAATCAGTGACTATTGTGGTTGTGTCAAGTTGTATGCATATGTTGCAGTGATAAGAGATAGAGGAATAATTGCTGCTGTTGTCATCGTTATGGTAACTTGCAGAATGTATGTGTGGTTTTCCCCACCCTTACCTGACCACAATACAGGAAACTTAATTTTGACCTGCAGCTTATATTGACTTTAATTAATAAATTATAAAAAATTTATAAATTTTTTAAAATTTAATTTTAATTAAAATATTGTCAACTTGTCTAGCATCACAATTTCAAAAATCCAGGGTTACTGACCATCGCCGATTGCGAATAACATTCTTCTGTTTTGTGTTCTGGTTCTGCGAGATTTTGCGTCCTTAAAAAGTCTTCTGGTGATTTAATAAGTTTTCAGTGTAAAAGTTTGAAAGTGTGTTTATCAAAACAAAAAAAGAATACGAAATAGGCTAAAGTGAGTTTTGTTTTGATTCACAGGCTTCACTTCACATATCCAGGGCATGACTATTACATGTTTGAATGATGATGATGATAGCAATTTGATTCTACGACTACGTTGATTTTAGCGGTTTTAGCGTTCACTAATACTTCACATATCGAGATTAATAATGTTATTAGTCATCTAAGTTCTTTGACTATTATCAGGACACGTATTGTAAGTTAAAACTATCTATAACTACAGTACTACAATAAAATAAAGAAGACACATTTATTGTTATTATTGTTTTATTACAATTAATGCATCTCTACAGATAAGATAGGAGTATTCAGTATATATTATTATATAGTATAATTAAGTAACTATAGTATAGTATATGGAGGAATAGTGTATACTATATATATTATAGTAACATAGTATCACAGTGATATGTTAAATAATTGTTTATTTGAGGCTAAAATAATATAATCTTGTAGTTTTCCAGGGTGTTTTATCAGTCTAAGTAGAATATTACTAGATTGTTTTTTGACCAACAAATTACATGTTTCATTATTATTGATATAATAATTTTAATTAGAAGCTATATTTCTCCATAGTGCGTGCATCTGTTTTCAGATTAAAACTCAATCACCTATAATAATCAATTAACCAATTGTATATCTTGTTAATCAATTTTTTAATCAGAAAGCAGCCGTCCGATTATCAAGTTTCGTCATCTTTCAAAAAGATATCTGTCTATCAGTAGATCCTATTACCACTCAACCAATTGATGCCATGGCGACAGGAGGTGGGGACAACTCAGATCGAGGTCTAGATGATGACGATCGTGGATTTCCAAATCCCAAAACCCCTCGGATGGTCCTAAGGGCTGATTCGGGTCTGTTAGCTGGATTATCCTTTTATCATTCTTTTGGTGCTATTTTAAATCACTGATTTTGGTGTAATTAATTCACGTTGAACATTCTGTGTGAAGAAAAAGGGGAAATGAAAGATTGTTTTAAGGAGTGACATGTTATATAAATCGAGGTGATGACTCACTATATATACATATCTATGGCTTTTAGTTTAACAAAAATAATGACAGTTTAAAGATAAGTTGATAACTAACTAAATAACGGTAATGCCGACAAGTTGGTTGTAAAAATTTTTAAAATTATATTAAAAAATTCCTCAAGAGGGTCGGCTGCCACCCGACACGGAAGAAAATGTCATCTCGCAGACGGATGGAGTTTTCATAAGCTTCGTCCGTCAAATGCAAGTCACGGAATTGCACAACGGTGAAGCAGACGACACTCCGAACCTCTCCGAGTTGAATTTGGGACCGCAAGGCAATCCCTTGTCGTCAGTTGAATTTTTTTTTTTTTATTGAAAATTGGTTTATTTATTTAATCGGTAATAATTGATATGCTCACCAAGACATCATTTCGTCGACGTTTAAAAAAACACAGTTGGCTGAATCAGTGATTGTGAATAAATATGGCTGATTGATAATGCTGATTGATTGTTTGAGTAAAAGTAATTGATAGCTTAATGCGCTGATCTACTCAAAACACGTTCAGTGATTGGTTGAGATATTGATAGAAAAATCATTCAATTCGTTCTTCAGTTGAATTTTTTTATTTAATTTTTTCCTTGACCCGTGGAGCCACTCAGGGATTCTGGGATGTCCTTCTAGTCCCCTGTATCTGACATTCACAAAAAGAAGGCTATGTGATGGTCCTGATATATATATATATCAGTACTCTGACCATAAAGATTTATTGGCCTGACTTCAACGATTTAATCGTATCATATCAAACGATCGATCTTTTTTTAGAAGAGCTCCTCTGATTGGAAGGAGACTTGCTCAGATCGGGGACAGCATCAACTCTCGGTACGCTCCTGAGTTCAACAACATGATCAAGATTCTCAATCCGACTCCGGACACTGCCTTAGAGGCTTTCTTCAGTGTCACAGATCGGTTACTGTTTCATTTCATTTTTTATTTCTTGAAAACCTTATTTTTATTTCTTGAAAACCTTATTTTATATCTTAAAAACCATATTTCTACGTAGTTGCCATCAACATCGCGCACAAAAACCCGTCTGTGAACAACTTCATAGAATCCGATATTATAATCATAATAATTTAATAATTTTCATCCTAAAGTCAATCATCTTCATCTTGCAATTCTCTAACCATCATCATCATCATAACTACCTTCATCATCATCATAGCTACCATCATCACCATAACTACCATCATCATCATAACTATTGTCATCATCATCATCATCATGACTACCATCAGGCTCTTTCGCGACGGAGTGATCCACTGGGGCAGGGTCTTGACCCTCCTCTGCTTCGGATACCGGTTGGCGATTACGGTGATCAAGAAGGGCATCAAGGGCTTCTTCTGCAAGATTGTCGATTTCATCATCGAGTTTCTTCTCCGTAAAGGAATCGCCAGGTGGATAGCCAGTCAGGGTGGATGGGTGAGTCCAAGAATCGATTCGTAGCGATGTGCCGATTATTTATTTAATGCAAATTGTTAAGATTGAATGAATGAATGAAAAACGACAATTTCTATAGCGCAGTGAATAACAAGTGTTAATTAAAGGGAGCTTTACAGAGTTTGATAATATTTATAATGTATTATTTATAATATTCACAATTATATTTATTATTAGTCCATTTATCAAATTAATTTTATCTTTCAATGATGATGTGATTTTAATTGGTTGTTTATTATTCGTCCAATAAGGGTGCTGCCCTCAGCCTCGTCCCTGAAACTGTCAGCTGGTTCGGAGTGGGACTCGTTGCCGTGACGGCAGTTTTCTCCGTTGCCGTGGTTTGTCTGTTGGGAAAGAAGTGATCACGCGCGCGAGCGTATCACATCGTTTCAAGTTCTGCACACGTATTTTTTTATGCTTATGTTCTCTTTCTCTCTCTTTCTTTCTTTTGATGATTACTACTGTTTGAGAAGATGCAGTGCTGTTTTCTATGTGTGTTTGTTTGTATGTATGTATGTATGTATGTATGCATGTCATCGTCATCATCGCCGATGTCATCATCATCGTTTGTTTCTTTAACGTCACAGCTGCCAGTCCACGACTGCGTGGCTGGAACGAAATATTTTGTTTGGATTTCATTTGTTTAAATTTATATTTTTTATTGTTATTTTTTTATAATAAATTGCAGGTTTTATTTCTAGTTCTTTTCCACGCGGCGTCTGTTACCGAAAGTTATCTTTTTTGCGTATGCACGTGTCTCCATCTATGCAGGATCGCGTATACACGTGCACAGTGTATTCAACGAGTATCCGCTGTATTGCTTCTCCGCATTCGCATTGTCTGTATATTATTGGTCATATTTACATTGTTCTGTGTGTGTGCGTGCATTTGTTCATTTTTATTTGTATCGAAACAGTTGATGAACGAACATATTTGTATGCTCATTTCAAATCAGGCTTTTTTGTATCGCACGTGGTATTTTTTTCCCGCCAGGCTCGTGTGGTTGTCTGCGTCTGATTTGTTTCTTCTTCTATCATTCTGTTGTTGAATTTTTTTTTCTACAGTCAAACACATGTGCTCTGTAGTTTTCTAGCTGGGTTTTTTTTTTTTTAATGGCGAGTTTCATTGAAGGGAAACTTCTTTTCAGCTGGTTGTTCTCGTTTCTTTCTAATTCGAAAAATAAATATTTTGTAATATAAATTATGATAATAATAATAATATAAATATTTTGATTTATTTTATTAATTGTAAAATAAGCATTATAATTAATTATCTCCTTGATTTTATTGCAAGTTACGAAGCTAATGGTTGTCAGTTTGCTTTGTAAAGAATCTTTTGAATTAAATTAAAAAAAAAATGGTATTTAATGTTGCTATTTTTATCTCTGGGTTTTATCCAAAAATGCATCTTTGGTTTTTTGCATGACCTTAACTTCTTTATTTCTCCTCTCTCTATTCTACTCACTGCCTTGTGAACGAATATACCTGTCGACGCGATGGCGGTGGTGATGACGATGTCGCGTCGATCAGCTGACCGGTACGTCGTCGGCCGTTGCGCCGACAGGTGTGGGCGGGCTTGATTCCAGACTGCTGTGAATATTAATTAGTACAGAATTCTTACTTTGCGACGCACGTGTCACACGTGTACATGTACATTATTCGGAAGAAACCTTCGTTGCAGTTTCAAGGTCGGCGTACGATCGGCTGCCGTTTTCTGTTTGTTTCGATTCATTTTATCGATGAAAAGTTTTTTTT
Source organism: Erpobdella octoculata (assembly GCA_963978895.1). NCBI lineage: Eukaryota > Metazoa > Annelida > Clitellata > Hirudinida > Erpobdellidae > Erpobdella > Erpobdella octoculata. Next base: position 24,629,911 of record OZ022247.1, on the reverse strand, counting down.
TTTACGTTCGATCTTTGTTTATTTTCGTCTCTTTGCTTTTTCCGTCCCCATGACGATGAGAAACAGTGTTGTTATGACCTTGTTGCGTGTCGGACTTTTAATTTAGGTTTATTTACCGATGATGGTGTCATATTATTATTATTATCAATATTAATAATTATATGAATGGGAAAGTTAATTTTTTTTAAAGTATTATTAGTAAAGTGTTTCAACTTTTACTTAACTACATAACACAAAAACTGTTCAACTGTCTTATTGATGTAGATTCGTAATTGTCAGTCAATGAAGGTTCAGGATTAACACGATTCATCTATGAGAGAGGATGCTGTGTATGCATCTCTATCAAGTTTTTATCACGAATTATAAAGTGTCTTTGGATACTGCCGTCTACTTTCTCCGTACGATGTCTATGATCACGATTATATATATATATTATTTTCTGCAGTTAGTTTTCAACTGTGACTGCATGTTTTACAGTGCCACTAGTTACACTGTACTCAGTGTATTGTGTAGTTCATATTTAAATAACAGTGTCATGTCATATATATATGCACAGTGTCTTCTCTGCTACTACTACTAGTAGTAGTAGTACTATGCATGTACTTTAATTTAATGTTCATACGTATGCACGGTACACTTTCTTTTTAATTAGGCATACAAAACATGCATAATTATTATTATTATTATTCTTTGGACAATTTTCTCTGTTGCTACCAATCAATGCGAAGTGTCACATCGTAGCCAAAAAACTTATTTAATCTCGTTGCGCGAATCTTTTCACCCGCGCATATTTTCATCTTTGAATATCATCGTTCTCGGGTCCACCATCTTGTTTCCCGTTTCTTTCTTTCTATTTTATTTCTCTCCTCCATTCTTCTCTCTTTTCCGAAACGATAGAATGGAAAGCGAGGAAGAGAATCGGTTGTTTTTTTTCTTTCTTGCAAGTTCCTTTCCTCGTTTCGTATTAATTCGGATTGTGTTACCACGACAACTCGTGCCTTGCCAGTAGTAGTGGTGGTGGCAGTGTGATGTTGCGCAAATTCAGTGAAACCTACCCCCTTACTTGCGAACACACGTGCCCCCCCCCCTCCCCGAGTCTGCGGTTTTGTCCGCGTCGTGTGATTGTCCACGTAAATTATCGAACTCTTAGCGGGACTGTATCGAATGCTAGCACAAGGTTTAAGGTTTTGTTTACAATTGAATGTGTTTTGTTATGGTTTTTTTAATTGCATGTATTTTTCATTGTTTTTATTATGTATTCAATTGTTATTATTATTATTGTATTTTAATAGTTATAGTAATAATGATAATAGAATTTTTAGCTGTTTTTAATCGATCTATTTGAGAATTATTCGCCTACACAGCCTTGAGGTATTTTCAAGTACACTTCAGCCACGTACGTACGTACTTAGTCTGTCTTTGCTGATGTTGATGTGCCTGTACTACTACTACTACGGCTTGTGTGCAGACGCTTGCCAAGGTTTTGAAGGAACATATGTTTTTTTGACGACCTTCGTGGGTTTCGTTCAGTAAATTTCAAGGTCACACCAGTTTCAGCTACTCTAATTAAATAAAAAATTGTTTTGCTTATTAACTCTCATTTGTTTAGATCATTATTTTAAAAGGCATCATCTCTTGATTGCACTAAATAGACTAATTTTTTGTTTTTATATTATTATTAATATAGGATCTCTCGTAACGATAATCTCTCTTTTTTTCTTATAACTTTTCTTTACACGGCCATCTTGTTTTCGTTCTCTTCTTTTGACTTTCTCTTATAACCGTGTATGAATTGCTTTAAAAAGGTTAATTAATTATTTCATGATATAATGATTCAGTACATTAAAATACAACTCAATTATAAGAATATTTCTTTTAATCAATTTCATCTTATTCGAAGCATTTTCTTCATTAATTTCGAATTGCAATTATTTGGCTGTGCGAACGAGTGACAGTTTCTTGTGTTATGAAAAAGTGGTATTCTGTCCTGTTTTACGTGTTATGAACAAGTGGTATTCTGTCCTGTTTTATGTGTTATGAACAAGTGGTATTCTGTCCTGTTTTATGTGTTATGAACAAGTGGTATTCTGTCCTGTTTTATGTGTTATGAACAAGTGGTATTCTGTCCTGTTTTACGTGTTATGAACAAGTGGTATTCTGTCCTGTTTTATGTGTTATGAACAAGTGGTATTCTGTCCTGTTTTATGTGTTATGAACAAGTGGTATTCTGTCCTGTTTTATGTGTTATGAACAAGTGGTATTCTGTCCTGTTTTATGAACAAGTGGTATTCTGTCCTGTTTTATGTGTTATGAACAAGTGGTATTCTGTCCTGTTTTATGAACAAGTGGTATTCTGTCCTGTTTTATGAACAAGTGGTATTCTGTCCTGTTTTTTGAACAAGTGGTATTCTGTCCTGTTTTACATGTTATGAACAAGTGGTATTCTGTCCTGTTTTACGTGTTATGAACAAGTGGTATTCTGACCTGTTTTACGTGTTATGAACAAGTGCTATTCTGTCCTGTTTTACGTGTTATGAACAAGTGGTATTCTGTCCTGTTTTACGTTTTATGAACAAGTGGTATTCTGTCCTGTTTTATGTGTTACGAAGGAGCAGGAGTTTGTTGGGAGGTTCAAAATTAAATTTCCGATCTGTCTTACAATTGTCATACTATTGTACAGCAGATTATTTTATTACATTTTCGTCAACCGCATACTATTAATTAAACTTATTATTGTTATTATTATCATATTACTATTATTTTATTTGTTTGAAAATGTTTTCAACATCAATTCATACGTTTTTTTAAATTTCTATGAACGGTTTTAGATTTAAATTGATGCATATGAAATCAACGGTTCGTCTCCGACACGTAATTTATGCGTCAATAATCTCGTCCCGTTTGGAGAATTGATAATGTTAAAAAGTTTGAATCGATTATGTTAATTAGTTTGAATTTATTATGTTCATTAGAGGATTCTTGAAGTTATTTAAATCACGTGTTCGAGCCTTTTTCGGTTGAATAACAAAATGTTTAAATCTCCACAAACAGACGTGAGAAAACGAAACGAAATAACAAAAAAGAAACCAGATTCCTAATTTCGTTCAGTCACCCATATCATCATCGAAATGAACTTTACATTCAAGCACGACTACACTGTCATCATTGTGGTCAACATTTGTATAAAAGCTCAACGAAAAATATAGAAGAAAGCTTTACAATTCAACCGCATTTTGCGGCTTGGTGATTGCGTTAAATGTCATTTATACACGAAAAATAACTTATATATATATATTAATCCAAATAAAAGCTTAGAAGTCTTCTATGATTATTAGCTAGCATAAATCAGTATCATTAATTTATTATCATTTCTTGAGATACTACAATCAATTCATCCTAAAGAATCGTTCCATCCAAAATGAACCCATTGTTATCTTTTTCCCACAACCTCTCTTTCTGTATGCCACATTCCTGATCTTCTCTCTCTATCCACTTTTTATTATCCAATCCACCATCTCCCCTGCAATCCACACCACCACCTGTGAAGCAACATCGATGCAAGCCGACGTGTCACTGCCTCCTCAAGTTCTCCAGGCGGGCTTCGATGTCGGCGTCAGCATCGGAAAGTCCACCGGCTGCCACCGCAGCAGGTTGCTGCTTGCTCGTTGCTGCCCCGATCTTCGATCCGGTTGACGGGAGGTCTGAAAAAAAATTAAAAAAGAAATTAAATTAAAAATCATTTTTTAATATGTATTATTATTATTATTATTATTGAAATAATGAATACACTGCAGTTTAAGACTTATTTAGTAGGACCAGTAAAATGAAAAGATAATGACACTCACCTGACAGTTGATCTGCCATTTGAAGACCGAGTTCATCCAAGACTTGAGCCACGATGGCTTCACTGTAACAAGAAGAATCGAAACTGTACACCAATCACCATCATCATCAAACCACCATCATTATCATCATCAAACCACCACCACCATCATCATCAAACCACCATCATTATCATCATCAAGCCACCAATCACCATCATCATCAAACCACCTTTCATCTTCATCGTCTTCATCACCCATGGCATCATCGATTGCATCATTCATCATTTCCTCTTTCATGTCCATTATTTCAGATTGCTTTTCGAACTCTCTCATTATCTGTTGAATCTGTGGAAGTTTCATCTGCAGAGAGCAGCAAATAATCAAAATGTTACAAAAAGTTGAATTTCTAAAAGACGAAACGCAATAAAATTTTATGCGTAAACGAGATTTGTCGCATACAACAACCGAAGTGCGAAGTTAAATAAATCTGTGAACGAAAACAAATTTTCATTTCACATTCCTATTAGGAATGAGAAATAAAAACATTTCCTAGTTATCCTAAAATGACATAAACCAATGTAAAAATATTTAGCTTGATATCTACAAAGTTACATAAACAACGAGATAATCGCAGAAAAGGATCTGACTACCCACTTGTTTATTCATGGTTGCCATGGCTTTTGTGACCCCTTTCATGGCCTGTGCCATGGCATCGTTGGACTTGAGGGTCTGTATCTTGAGTGAGACAGCTTGTATGTTGGCCCTCATCATTATGAACTTCTTGACGTACTTCCTCGTTCTCACAAGGTCCTTGGCCAGAATTTTCACTGCGTCCTGCAAGACGTGTCAATCGGATTGTAAACTAATGAGAATCAATTTTTCAATCGATTAAGGCGGTGGTGATGTTGCGGTAGCGCGTTTGCCTGTTGGCCGATAGGTCGTCGGTTGGAATCTCACCAAGGAGCTTACTCGCATTGCCCAGATTTTTATAATTACATTTCTAGCTGAAATTCACCACGTAGCCATATGGCCAACTCCCGATTTTAATTAATTAGTTCATTATGTTTACAAATACATTTTAATAACTTCATGCTTACAAATTTATTTAAATTACTTCATAATTACAAATTTATTTAAATTACTTCATGTTTACAAATCTATTTAAATTACTTCATGTTTACAAACTTATAAAACAAAAATCGAATTAATCATTTATAACCATCTGTCCTTGTTTGGCCATTTTCTTGATGTCGACAATTATCTTTTTTTCCTGATTTTCCATACTCTGCCTTTCCCTGTCGATATCCCTAATAGCCTTGTTCAGGGCTCTCTGGCTTTGACGCAGCATCTCCTGGGGTGTTTTTTTTCGACCAAATAACCACGACATTTTAGCTTTGTTTCTTCCTTCCTTGATATATATATATACTTATTACTTTTTTAAATTACGGAATAATTGTTTAACGGTCACTGTATTTTCAAGAATGTTTTCTCTTCCTTCTTCAAAAAAATATTTTGGATCTTTTTAAATAATGGTACTTAAAAAACGAGTTACACCTTTCAAAAATCTGACAAAATTTTCAATAAAATGTATTATTAATCAAATTAAATTTAATGTCTTTGAATAAACTTAACAATATCGTAAACAAACGACACGGTGAACGTAAATTACTAATTACTAATCGTAAGGCGATTATGAGTGTTTACAAATTGTTTATTTTTTGATTGTCAAAAATACCCAAAGACTCTAAATAACCACTAAAACTTGTATTTACTGTGAAAATCGTACTTTTATTAACTAAAAATGATTTAACAAATTAAATTTTTTTATTAAAATTTTTAATTTTAACAATAGCTGCATACAAAAAGTTTTATGTATACAAGTTCCAGGCTGATAATCAGCCCCACTAGTTCACTATAAAATGACTCATGCAGTTTTCACATTTCGATTTTTTGCTTTTTTATTTTTAAAATAGCCCAACTTTTTCATTTAGATCCACTCCTACTTTGAACCATTCTGTACCCCCCCCCCGTAGCCACGTGGGAACTGCCTTGGAGGGAATTTCCTTCAACCATATTATAAAACCCGCGACAAAACCTGCGATACCAACACATTTCCCGCCTTCTAAAATAGGCCAATTTCTGTGTCCACAGCCACTACACAGCATGCTTCCATCGATCCACCAGAGATAGACCATTTGTACACGGACATGCGTATGTGTAGTGTGTGTGTGCGTGTGTGTGTGTGTGTGTGTGTGTGTGTGCATGGATCCTAAGTTTATGCACGTGATGCCAAAATATATTTAGGTTCCTTTTGCTGCATAATTTTATTCTAGCAGTTTTCTCGGCGTTCTGTGAAAGAATTTCCGGGACGAAGTAGTTGCGAGGTTGGTGACATCAGAAAGTAGTCTGTTTTGTTTGCATTTATTAATAACTTGATGAGTTTTAAATAAAATGATTTTTTAGATTTAATTAATTAAAGATTTTAGATTTAGATTTACTACTTTATATTTTTTTTCATTTTTATTTCAGACTTTCCAGAAGATTTTGTGGAGTTTTTTTTTCTTTTTTTTTTATAAAAAATTAAATGTTTAAAGTCGAAGTGAACTAAATTTCCGAAAAAGAAAGTAAGGTTTGTATTTTTAATAGAGTAATTATAGACTATATACATTAATCAACAAGTAGCCTACATTATTATTTTAAACTTACCAATTAAGATTTATAATTTCAATTTAATACAATTTTTATAAATTTATACATATCATCTAATTCAGTTTTTTTATATAAATTTATTAATTAAATTTAATAAAGTTTTTTTTTTTATAAATTTAAAATAACATCTTTCAAATTTCAAAATATACCTATCAAAGAAGGAAATGCTTAAAATATTGCAAATAGAGATATTTTCGAAGAGGCTGGGGTAGAATTATCAATTATTTGGGGAGAAGAGGGTGGGGGGTGAAGAAAAAAGGTACAGATGAATCTCCTTGAATAAGAAGATGTACATATTTTGTCAGCAATTTTGTGGTCATTTTTGTGGATATAAAGAAAAAGACGCGCTTTAACGGGAACCAATGAGGTGGCGGTTGTGATGATGATGATGATGATGATGATGATGATGATGATGATGATGATGATGGTGATGGTGATGGTGATGGTGATGCGCATTTAGACATTTAGAACTTTACGCCATGGGGAGGAGAAATTATGGAGTTCTATATAAAATAAATGAAAACAGAAAATGGTGATTACTTAGATTTTCAAAATGAAACTATCCTTAAATTTGTTTTTTTTTGCACTTAAAATTCTTAAAAATAAAATTTATTTAATTTTTTTAAAATAATAAACTGTTTTGATTGATTTGCGGTTTATCCCTCTTCAATCTGACTTTGGGTATATTTGTTATTCTTACTCGCATCACTGAACAAGTGTACAAATTTGAAACAGCCTCCCTCCTTTTTCTTCTCTCTCTCTCTCTCTCTCTCTCTCTCTCTCTCTCTCTCTCTCTCTCTCTCTCTCTCTCTCTCTCTCTCTCTCTCTCTCTCTCTCTCTCTCTCTCTCTCTCTCTCTCTCTCTCTCTCTCTCTCTCTCTCTCTCTCTCTCTCTCTCTCTCTCTCTCTCTCTCTCTCTCTCTCCCTCTATTCCTCACCTCATATTCGTTCGCATTTTTGTTTTTCCAGACATGGCCAGCAGTGCTGCCCTTCTGTCGTTGCTTATAGCAACTGTGGTTGTCATGGAGACAGGCGGACAGCCATCTTCCGGTAAAATGCAATGATTTTCATGAAACTTTTTACTTTCTTTTTTTTAAAGGAAATTGGTCGCTTATCTGAAAATATGAAAATGAAGTTTCCCGATATATGTATATACTAATATTTTATATGATTTTTATTTCCCACAAACTTTTGATTAGAGAGAAAATTAAAAATGTCGATTTCCTGTCGCGTTGACTGAGATTTCGTTTATAATTAAATCCCGATGTGCGATGATGATGATGATGGTGGTGATGGTGACGATGGTGGTGATGGTGATGATGGTGATGATGATGATGGTGATGATGATGATGATGATGATGATGATGATGATGATGATGATGATGATGATGATGATGATGATGATGATGAGGATGATGATGATGGTGGTGGTGGTGGTGATGATGATGATGATGATGATGTTATGATGATGATGGTAGTGGTAGTGGTGGTAGTGTTGGTTGTGGTGGTGGCGATGGTGATGATGATTGTTTTAAAAGTTTTTTAATGATTAGAGAACGACAGGTGCTGTCAAACAGATATAAAGTTAGAAAGAAACTCAGAAAGAGAGTGTCATACAAATAGGCAGGCAGGTATTCGGTCACAGAGTATCGGGCAGAGAAATATTTACAGGCACGCAGAGAAAGAAACAGACTGAAAACTAACAATCCAAATGCAATTGGCTGATTTGACGACAGACAAACATACACACAAACACAGAAAGACACTGACAGTGAGACAGTGAGACAGACAGACAGATAGATTTGCACTAAAGAAAAACACACTGCTGGGTATTTCCACGAATAGCACGCAAAAAAGAAAGAAAAAAGAAAGAACTAATTCCATGCGTGTGGAATTCCATCTGTATCGATCGCGTACATCTCAACAGGGATTTAGTGTGAGTAGGTGGGGAGGGGGTGGGAGAGTGGGTGTTGCTGTGGGGGTCAGTCGGTGGCGGTGGGCCAATGGGGGGGGGGAGAAACGAGGAGTCCAGATATGAAGAAAGTGAAGAAATGAAAAAAATAGGCTAAAAGAAAAAGATAAAAAATCAGAGAGTGAGAGAGAGAGAGAAAGAGAGAGAGAGAGAGAGAGAGAGAGAGAGAGAGAGAGAGAGAGAAAGAGAGAGAGAGAGAGAGAGAGGAGAATAAATGAAAGAAATACAATAAACGAAATGGTTATGTGTGTTTGATATATAGTTGTTGGTGGGCTTAGTTAGTGATGTACGAGGTAGATTAGGAAGAAGAAATGAAACAGAGAACGAGGAGATAAATTAATGGTAATGAAAAAAAACAGGAAATGAGAAAGAGAGAGAGAGAGGGGGAAGAGAGAGAACAAGTAATAATAATACTAATAATAATATAAAAGCATAAAACAGCAGACAGCAGCATAAATTAGTATTATTATGAGATATTTATTATTATTATTATTATTTATTATTATTAGTTTTATTTATTATTATGGAGCGTATTTAATGAGCGACAAAATTGTGTATCCGTGAAATGGAACGGAAGTACGGAAGTATATTGACGGTGACGTCATAATAAAGATGTCTGAGTGTACTTCTATGTTTCATCGTGAATGTTAACCATCGTATGTGTGTCAATGCTTATTACTACGCGTTGGTTGGGGGTTAAAGTCCTTTTGTACGCTGGTGGGAGCTAGCGAGTAGTATGCGGTGCTGCCAGCGGTTCCGTAAACCACGCATACGCAGCTGTCCCTATCTGCATGTTAAAGTGGCTGCTGGTTTGTTATGCAAGTGGCACTCAAAAAATTAATGTAACTTAATTTTAATGTGTTCATGTCTGTGTGCGTGTTTGTTGTTAATTGAGTGTCATTCATTTATTTATTATGACTTTTTTTCATTCATGAGGTCACGAGGTGTCTGCATCATCATCATCATCACCTCCACCATCATCATCATCAATAATATCCATTTTTGTGTGCTCCATCATCAACATAATCAAAATTTGACGTAACTCCATCTTCATCATCATCATCATCACCACCTGACCGTTATTCTTATCGTCATGACAACAACCACGGATCCGTATACAGGAAACGGCTACTGTTTCCGCGTTTATGACGCGTCACGTGACTCCTGTCGAATCCTCCTTCCGGTCACGCTCCGCCCCCTTCGCCGCCATATTGATGACGTCATCGAAGCCTGCTGCAGAGGCAACGTCACTTCCGGCGGATATGCTCTTATGGTATTTTTTATTATCTTTTTTTTTTAGTTTAAATTATTTAATGATAGCAATTGAATCGTCGACTTTCAGTTTTTATATCGCCGAAAAAAATAATAATGAAAAATTATTTTATTTTTTTTTTCAAATTATTATTTTTATAAGAATTTTAAAAATTATTTGTTTAAAACTTTTAAGAAATAAAAAAAAGTTTCACTGAAATTTATTTGCTTGAAATGCTGAATTATGCACGAGAACGTCGTGTGTAAATTTTCCGTAATTGCAGAAACTGTGCGTACTGTCCTGCATACAAAACATTTTTGTTGCTTAAGGTGGTGTGGTGTTTGGTGGAGAATAGTATGTTTGTGGGTCGTTTGGTGAACGAACGAACGAACTAGTAAACAAGCGAATGAACGAACGAACGAACAAATGAATACATGAATGAATGAATGAACTTACAAACAAAACACATACTATCTATCTATCTATTATTATTAACATCCAACTTTCGTTACCATATCAACCGCCAAACCAACCAGCTGGAGGAGTCGCAGAATCACGTGACCAGTTACTTCAAATGCAAGCCATGTCTTCTGAACAATTCGAAACAGCAGCAGACTTCCCCGAATCCCCCCCATCATCACACCACACCCCCCTTCTCGGCTGGTCCAAGCCGTCACCACAACTTCACCCTCGGTGCAAACTACCACCAGAATCATCACCAGCATCAACATCAGAATCATCATCAAAACCAGCAACATATGCACAGAAATCTTCAGGATCATCATCAGCATCAGCATCACTACAAGAAATGGAAACACAAGAGTACCACTACTAATGCTCAGATTAAAGAAAATTTCTTGAAAACTCAAACTGCCTCTCCGGTAGGCCAACAAAAAAACTATAAAACGACCCAACGAACGGAAATTCCTCCTCAGCTGGTAGAAAAGAAACCGGAACTTCCGGCGGAAGTTGAAACGTCAAAAAAAGATATCGCAGCCGGTCAACCTAAAAAACGAGAAGTGGAATTTCTAAAATGGCCGACTCACGTGACCAGGGATGGCGTGGGAGCGGGAAAATCCGATGTCAGTGGTGGCGGCTGGAGTTCTGTCGGTGATGATGATGATGATGCGACGAGGAAGAAGAAGAACGCTGTTGTTCGTAGTAAGGAAAAGAAGAAAATGAAACTAACCAATAAAACGAAACCTGATAAAGTAACAACTTTCGTTTCTCTTGAAACCGATTCGAAAAATAATCGCGCCGGTTTCGAATCGATCACGAAGTCGACCGATTCTGAATTCCGTCTGATCGCACATCACTCCACAGATACGACTCCGGTTTCGGTAACCAAGGACGGACTGAAAGGAACAACAACGGAGCATCATTTCACTAGCGAAACGAACCACCCGCCACTTCCAAAACACAACCACCACCATCATCATCATAACCATTCTCATAATCATCATCATCACGACAAGCAGCATAACCACAATCATCATCATCATCATCATCAACAACATCGCAAAACTTCAGAAACCGTAACCGTGGCAACGACTGCACTCGCCACGCCTCAAAAAGACAGGACGACTATAGAAAGAAAGCGTTAGTAGTAATTATTTCTAAAAAAAAATAATAACAAATATAATATTTAAAAAAAAATTAAATTAATTTTAATTTTTTTTTAAATTTTTTTTTCCTCAAAACTGTAAAATAAACATTTCTAAAATGTTCATTAAAACAGTTTCGATCTGGGACAGTCGAGCGTTTACAACAACTGAATCGACAAATCCAAAGCTGCATCAAAAGCACGCTAAACAGCAGTTTAAACGGAAGCTAACGACAACAACTGGAACCACAACAACATTCCCAGCAGCAGTTGCAACAACAACAACAACAACAATAACAAAAACCTCAACAACAAGAGAAGATGATAAACCATCGAGTTCCGGTTCGACCTTGACCCTTCGGTCAACCGGAACAAAGGCAAAGGTCACAGTAATGGCGGGTAAACATCATCCACCTCTGGTGAAAAGAAAAAATGGCTACCGGGCTGGTGCTGAGCGCTTTCCGTACAAGAGTGGAAAGAGCGGGAAGCCACTTAATGGTGTTACGACAGCTGTTAGAATAACCGCTGGAGGTGCGGGAATTTGGTTAAGGTCTACTTCAACTACTACTACTACTACTACTGCTGCTACTACTACTACTACTACTACTACTGCTGCTGCTGCTACTACTACTACTACAGCAATGACAACGAAACGGATGAATAATTTGACGGGTATGGGCTGATGATATTTAATCATTATCATCGTCGTCATCATCATCACCACCATCATCAACGACAGGAATACTTCCATATTTATCAATATCGTAGTGATCGTTTCCAACAGTTTCCTTGCCTCATTTCGTTCACGTCAACGCCACTTGATTTCACTTTAAATCAAAATCGCCAACAATATATATATATATATATATATATATATATATATATATATATATATATATATATATATATATATATATATATATATCCTTTATCTATATTTCAACTCCTGGTCACCGCCTTTGCAGCAGCCGCCGCAGTAGCAAGGTATTACCATAGATGGTCACCCTGGCAGCCTTGCAGCACCAGCTGCGGCCGCGGAGTGGAGACGAGATGGAAGGAGTGTTTCGTAGTCGATCTAACGTCCAGGAAAACACCGCACGTTCCAGTTCACTGCGGGGTGAATTTTGCGGAAGAGAAAAGACTTTGCATCGGCCGGAAGTGTTCTAGTAATAATTATTACTAAATCTTAATAATAATAATATTATTATTGTTATTAAGATTTTTAGCTCATCATCATCACCATCACCATCACCATCATCATCATCATCATCATCATCATCATCATCATCATCATCATCATCATCATCATCATCATCATCATCATCATCATCATCATCATCATCATCATCATCATCATCATCATCATCATCATCATCATCATCATCATCATCATCATCATCATCATCATCATCATCATCATCATCATCATCATCATCATCATCATCATCATCATCATCATCATCATCATCATCATCATCATCATCATCATCATCATCATCATCATCATCATCATCATCATCATCATCATCATCATCATCATCATCATCATCATCATCATCATCTTTGTGGTTGTTCTTCTGAAGTCTAGACACCAACTACAATCATCATCATCACCATCATCATCACACTCCGTCATCAAAATCTCCTAGCAGACCCCGTAGTGGACGGCAACTGGTCGGAGTGGAAGGACACCAGGTGCTCTGCACTTCCGTGCTCCGGAAAAGAAGGAGTGAAAACACTGTACAGGAGTTGCACCAACCCGCCCCCGTCTAACGGTGGAAAACCTTGCTCTGGAAGAAACTGGAAAAGAGAGATTTGCTATAATAATCATAGATGCTCTGGAAAAGGTTTATTTGAAGAAAAAAAACAGTTTTCATCTCCAATTATATTATTTATGAAATTATTTTAGTGAGAAATGATAAACAAAGTAAATTACTTTTAATTATATATATATTTATTTATTTATTTATTATTCACGTAAATAAAAAAAAAAGAAATCAAACCGTTTTCAATTGTAAACAACCTCTTTCTTTATTTTACTTTTTTCAGTAAACGGAGGCTGGTGTCAGAGAAAGAACTGGGTCACGGACGGAGACGGTTCAAAGGTCAAAACGAGGTTAAGGACGTGCGAATGCCCACCGCCGGCCAATGGTGGAAAACACTGCGAAGGTGACTGAACTAAATCGGCTATCAAAACTATCACATGATCAACTTCGTCATCATCATTATCAGGAACGGATACCGAACCAGTGGAAGTGGATGACAGACACAGCAGTAGCAGCAGCCGCAGCATTAGCAGCAGCAGAAGCCGAAGCAGTAGCAGCAGTAGCAGTAGCAGCATCAGTAGTAGTAGTAGTACCACTTTTGCTGCGGAAATTCGGTCAGGAAAAACAGTTAAAGACGATGCTCGCAAGAAAAGTACGTTAATGGTTATGATATCGATGATGACAAATAGGTATTATTGTATTTTATTATTCAGTAATAAATCAATAAAAAATAAATATGAAAATTAATATATATTATCTGTCTGAATAAAAAAAAAAGATTGCAACGAAGAATGGGGTTCTGGGGACGGAAGTGAAGTTGATTGCGATCAGGTTGACATTTTTATTTTATTTAAATTTTACAATAATTGTTATAGAAAAAAAAATAGTTGTATGCATCTTTAATGTTTATGCTAAATAAATAAATACATAAATATTTTAATGCTATTATTAATATTAATATTCTTGGAATCAGGAATCAAACAAGCATGCAACCAGTTTGGATCCTCGCAGATATCCTCCACCAGCAGTTCGAATTTTTCGTGACTACGGCGAGGTTGGTGTCCAAGATGACGACGACGACGACGACGATGATGTCGAAGATGACGACGAAGAGGACGTCTTTGCCGGAAGCGGAAATGGAAAACTTTCAACTTAGATGAATTAGATTTCCTTTAGTATATAAATATACGTATAAAATATATATTCGTTTTCTTTTTTGCTCTCCCTGCTTTTAACTGTTTTTCTTTATTGATATATTTGTGGTGACTAAAAGCCACGAAAAATCTGTTTGGATAATCCGACCAAATGACACTACAGTGATGCCAAAATTGTTATTCTTATATCAGAGTATATACTGCTAAAAATTTATAGATTAATATTATATTGTATAAGAATTTCTGCAACTTTACGGTATACATGTATATAAATAGTATATGTATATCGAGATGGAGAGAGAGAGAGAGAGAGAGAGAGAGAGAGAGAGAGAGAGAGAGAAACTTGACAGATTTGAGATTTCATTGTAACGTTTCTGGCTGTATATTTCATTATTGCTTTGAATTTAGAAGATTGAAATGTTTCAAGAGGAGACTATTCGAGATTATTAGTATTATTAAACAGTAATTCTCATTTATACAGCTTTTATAAGCTAAAATCAATTGCTTGTTTATTTTTACTGTTTGCAATTTGCAGTGTGAAGTTCACTCGTCAAAACCACGGACAAAGGCAATAAATTGCTACTAACGCGTTTTTTTCTATTTCTATATATTTCTTTACTTTTATTTTTTGAGAAGTTTGATTTTTATAAATTCGTTTTTATTTTTCTATTCAAATGAATAAAATAACGCGTAATATAAAATATGCATGTTTGACTAAACGTTGATTTCACATGTTTTGAATTTTTTGTATATCAGTTTTTAAAATGCACACTTGCCACAGACTATAACGCAAATGTTTGATTTTTAATCATTTTGTTTAGATTCAATAATTTTTTCATTGCTGATGTTTCTATTTATATTAGACTGTCGGTGTTTTTGGTCTTTCAATACATTTTTCAGTGAAATAAAATCATATTAAAATCTAAACTGAGAAAAACTTTGGCTAGAAATAGTTTCATGCTTTAAAGTTTGCGCACACGAACAATAAAGTTGACCAATCAAGTTGCCCAATCAAGTTGCGCAATAAATTTGTTCGTGCAATTTTTGCTCCTACATGTTTCGAGTAGCAGTTGGTAGTTGGTTGGTACTTTTAACCAAATATTGCGATTTAATAAAAATAAACATATATAATTATCGTTGTTTCGCCACCTAACCGCGTTACGCAAAGTTATTGATTGATTAGGTAGGGCTGCATCACAAAATAATATTTTAAAATCTGTCATTTTGACAGACTACTTCTATTAAATACATATATGCATACATACATACATAGGTACATACATACATACATACATGCATACATACATACATACATACATACATACATACATACATACATACATACATACATACATACATACATACATACATACATACATACATACATACATACATACATACATACATACATACATACATACATACATACATACATACATACATGTGTGCTTTGGAAATAATATATGTTAATTGTAGGTCTATGGTTTGATATGAGCGATATTATGTTTTGTTATTCAAGAAAATCGGTGTTTGTGTTCTGCTACTTATAGTCTGCTGGAAAAGGACAACTCTTGCCTTGAGTTTTGGGCAGATAATTTGATGTTTGCAAATTTAGTCTATTAGGTCAGTGAAAAAATATGGATCAAAATCATTTGGATTGCAGCCATGAGCAAGCTATCCTGAATATTTTCTCTGCTGTAAAATCCGGGTTAGTTTTTTGTTTTTATCAACTTTTGTTACAATGGTTACATAAAGCGAATTATTATTATTGGTTTCAATAGTTTTTCTATTTGCGAAAAATGCGGTTTACCGACCGCCATGGCGATTATTAATAATGGCGTAACCAACCACTGGATTCAACTTATTAAGAATTAAGACTTAATTGCAGATTGCTTTCAGTCGTCCAGAACATCGTGAACGAATCTGGAGAGGGCATCCTTAATTCATTTGATGAAAAGGGAAACACGCCATGTCACTGGGCAAGTTTGAGCGGTCACAAGGAGCTGGTGGAATGGATAATCAAAAGGGGCGCATGGTTCAACGAGCCCGGGCAGAATGAACAAGGACAGAGACCCATACACTGGGCAGCATATAAAGGCCACTGTCCCGTTGTTGAACTGTTGTTGCAGGTTGGTATATTTGAGAAGATGGCTATCGATAAGTCGTGGAGAGGAGGTGTTTATTTACCAGTAATGACATTTTTCATTTAGAATGGAGTATCAATAGACATACAAGATAGCAAAGGAAAAACTCCTCTTATAGTTTCCACACAAGCTGGCAAATGCTCAGTAGCTGCTTTTCTTATTGCTAAGGGAGCCTCTAAGGTTAGTTAATAGATTGGAACTGATGAGTGCTTGATTAATTGTCTTGATGGTTATCAGTTGAAGGATTTATTAACTTATGGCAGTATTTTTGTTGCAGACAAAAAGTTAAAAAGTTAAAAAAGATAATTAGTTTCATAGATTGATTGTTTTTAAATAATGATTGTATGATTCTAAATGAATAATTGACAGTTTTAACCAAATAGTTTATTTTTTTATTCCAGGGATTTGTAGACAGTGATGGGGATGGTCCTTTACACTGGGCAGCTTATAATGGTTTTTTCCATTTAAAAAATCATATCTTCACAGTATATATAATACCATTAAAGCTTACATCTAGGTCAATATAATCTCTTGTTTTATAATGTATTCTAATTTCTAAACATATGCAACTAGGTCATGCAGAGATGGCCCGCATGCTCGTCTACTTTGGCTACGACCCAGAACAGCCTGACCTACATTTCCAACGACCGATACATCTCGCCAGCATCAAAGGAAATGCGGAAGTCGTACGCGACCTCTGCAACATCGTAAATAACTTTTTATTGCTTTTTTGTCTCTGAATTGTTTTCTCAACCTTGATTTGGATATATTCATCTTCTCTCCGAGGACAAAGTGAACACACGAGTGGTCGACAAAAACGGGGCAACGCCATTGGTCCTAGCCGCAAGGAAAGGTCACTCTGTCGTCGTGGCTTATCTGAAAATGGTGGAATCGAGAAATAAAAAGTTCTCTCTTCCAAGTAGCTTCAGGTTGGTTGCATCACAGGTGGATGGTTGATGATTTTGGAAAGAAAGTGAAGAGATTTTGATAATAATTGCAATTTTAAATGTAAGATGGTAAACATGCATGCAAAATGATATTATTTTTTTAACATAAAATTTATCCTATAATGTGATAAAAAAAGATAGGTAATACGTATATATATATTTATATTAAATTAAAACAGATCAATCCTTGATGGTTCTTATCTCGCTGGCTCCAACAAGAAGCTCTTCATTTTTCTCACAATTTTAATTTTACTCTTTGGTTATCCTGCTTACATATTCGAGGTTGGGGACCGTAGATGAAAAAATGATATTTCAAAGTTTGTTAATCTTGCGATGAAAGTAGTGCTTGTGATGATGATGATGATGATGGTGATAATGATATCGACACCAGCAATGAAAACGTTTGACTTGTTTAACTTGGCTCTAGCTAGTCGTTAGACCACCAGGCCACGAATCACTTAGCTAACATTAATCACTCGTGGGGCCCATCTTACAGAACAACCAAAGGCAGTCATTTATAGGCACCTACCGACCGACACCCCTTGCAGACGCTGGTGGCGCCGGCAGGATTCAAACCGCCGACTCTCGGGTCCACGGGCAAATACCTTACCGCTATACCACCAGCACCCCCCAATAATATTGATATTAAATCATTCATGTATTTTTTTTTTGTCGATCTATGCAGTGTGTTCCGACTACGTGGAATGAACTGTTCACGCTTCATCTTTTATTCATTGTATTCAATTCCATCTTCTGGGTCACTTTCATCAAGACGCACTTTCTCGATCCGGGCTATCTGCCACTGGACGGTGACGGGTCCTACGTGCGTATAATGAAGAACGTGAGTTTGTGTGTTTCCTTGACTGGAAGTATTTTCTACAAATGTGTATTACGAATGGGTGTTGTTGTAATTTTTCAACTTATTATACACGTAACAGTTGTCGTTGTTGATAATATTTAATAATTCTAATATATTTTTATTCTAACATATTTACGTTTATGAATTTATAACATTTATTTGGTTTATAGCGTAAAAAAAGTTATCAGAAAACTGATACTAACAGTCCGATTGGAGAAGGCACGGATTAATTTTTTTAAATTAACTTTTTCCATTTTCTATTATTAATCCCCTTTATAATTCCTGCTAATTTTCTAGTCAAGTATTTTCTCTACTAAATCATCGTTAAAAGCAGCCAATCAGAAATTATTAAGTTATTCTTCACGAATGAAGATACCTCCGCATTTTTTTACTATCCTTCCACCAATCCGTGCCTGCTCTTTCTCGTCGGCGACGGTTACCAGCTGAAGAGACGCGCCGTTCTCAGAGCGTCGATTTTTCGTGGACAGATTTCCTCCTTCGGGGAGATCGACGACACCACGGCCGCCCTCGGTCAGCTGTGCCACACGTGTCGCATCGTCAAACCTCTCCGGTCGAAGCACTGCCGGATATGCAATCGGTGCGTCAAGGAGATGGACCACCACTGCTACTACGTCGGGAACTGCGTCGGACTCAAGAACAGGCGAGGAGTGTTGTTGTTGTTGGAATGAATCGATTTGTGTAAAACATTTGTGTGTGTCTGGAAAGGAAAGAAATTAAAAAATGCAGATGAAAGTTGATAATTTGTTTATTTATTTTTTTACTAAATAAAACAAACATTTAATTGGTTGAATTGTCTGTTTGATTGACTGATTATATAATTGATTTAATTGGTTGATTGAGTATATAATTGGTTGCTTGATTATATAATTGATTAATTAATTAATTGGTTTATTGATTATATAATTAATTTAATTGGTTTATTAATTTGATAACTTAACAGAGTTTGGTTTCTATTCTTTGTCTTCTCCTGCCTCGTCATCTGCCTTATATCGGTCACTTTTTGTTACTATCTCCACGCGACCAGCCGGGCTGGAGCGGTCATTTACGTCGGCTGGCTCATGCTCATGGTGTTCGGAACCATCGCTTTTATTATATTCACCTGCATCGTTAGTTGCTGTTTGTCGGATGTAGTGGTGGTGTTGATGATGATGACAATGATATGTTGGCTGATGCTGGTGGTTTTGATGATGATGCTGGTTGATAGTGGCAGTGTTGATGATGATGATGGTTTTGGCAGTTGAGGTAATGATTTGTGCAGACGGTGGTGATGATGATGATCAATAGGAAAGTAGTTGTATAGCTTGCAGTAGTTGTTTAGCTTGTGCTTGTTTGGATAAGATTGCATCATCATCATCATTGTTGCTTTAACTAAACAAATTCAAGATCCTAAGCAACTGCGGTTCAACGTTATTAACAACACTCTCCAGATATTAATTAATTAATTAATTAATTAATCATCATCACCACCTTCTCCTCCGGCAGATCCACACAGCTTTCACCGGACTGACGACTAACGAGCGGAACAACTGGTCTCGTTACAAGTACCTGCAGGACTCCGACGGGAAGCTCTCCAACCCGTACGACAAGGGAACGATCCTGGGAAACATGGCCGACTATTTCAGGCAGGCCGATCAGACGGGAGCAGGAGATATTGAGAAGATCGTCGGGTTCAAAGGAGTTTTTATTGTTTAGATAATTCACATTTTTATAGATAATTCATGTTTTTAGGTTTTTAACTAATTGTTTTTTATTGTGTATAAATAATAATAATAATAATGATATTAATATTTAAACACGTGTTATATTTATTTTCATTTCAATGATTTCAAAACAATTAAATTTTAAATCGAAATTCAACCTACTATTAAAAAAAATTTATTTAATTAGCATATGAAATTTTGAACTAGCTCCATTTCAAACCGCACATATTCATTGCCCCATGTTCTACTTTGAGGCAGTATATATTGAATAACCAGCAACCTTATTCTCTCAGCTCAGCTTGAGCCAGAACAAGTTCAAAGTTCAGACAAGTTCAAAGTTCAGTCTGCTCCGAAATCGTGTTTTCTTAGTTTTGCCTTTCAGTTACTTAGTCGTAGCTTGACCTTCATTACCAGACAGGCTTGTAGAGCTGCAGCACATGGTTTTGTTAGAAAAACTAATTCTAGTTGTAATTTAGTGTAAATTTGACTTTCTAAAGAGATTGTCTTCGATATTTTCTACTGGCACCAGCACGAAAGGCATAATTTAAGAATGCATTCTACTTACAGGGTAAGGCTACATGGTACACAATGCCATTATAAGTTATAGCAAGTATGAATATGTGACTAGATCTCATAGAATCTCTCTGCAACTCTAGCTAACAATAACTTTTTAGTTCACATATGTTGTTTGTTTCTGAAAACAACTTCTATTTTATCTAAGTTTATTTTATCTCCTTTAAATAAATATTTTGTAAACAACACTTTTATCATCATCCATTTCAATTATTTTGAATGAAAAATTCAAACACTGATAAAACACGTCAGCGTAGGAAACAGCGAATATTCATTCGTGTATTTAAACTCAATTGTCGTAAATCTGCTTCAAGTATCATAATAAACCATATCCATGGTTTTCATTAGATTTGTAACTGGTAAATTCAATCCCGTTTAGTGAACAACAAAACACAGATTTTATTGCTGCAAAGAAATATTGATATCGACCTACATCGAGTTGAAGATGATTTGCAATTTTTATTCAAAGTTTAATTTAATCCACAAAACAAAACCGATTGCGTCGTTCGAGTGGCAAGACCCGAAGACCGCGGGTCGGCGCAACGGGGGCCCGCGGATTCACCCGGCGAAATTTTTGTTTAAACGAAATACAACAAACCAATTTGATTGAACGAGTGTAACAACAAAATAAGTTGAGTGGAGTATCGAAAAATAATAATTTCACTTTTCGCGTTTTCAATTTGAATCACAAAATTTAAAACTTTTCAACATTTAAGACTGATTAAGTGCTTAGGATTTCTATGAAAAGAACAAACATGGAACGTCACCGTCTGCAAAACGTGCAAAGATGTACTGCAAATAGTTCAAAGCGTGTTAGAGTCACATCCATTTTACACATAAATTATGTGATACTGATATATAGATATATGTATTGTATCGTAGATATATACACATGTATACAAAAATCTGATGAAACTCATAACATTTATATAATTGTCCATTAACGTTTTATGGATTTAAAACAAGTTTTGAATGCAGATTAAAACAAACTGAAAATCGAATTTAAGGCCGATAGAGATGTTACCAGGTAGTGGTGGTGATGATGATAATGATCAGTTAACTAACAAAAGGGAGTAGCTATATTGACTAAAAATGCATTTTGGCGTTATGAGGATCAAACAAATTCTAAGAAATGGGGTTCATGCACTTTGAGTAGAATAAGAACGTTTCACTAAAGCATAGGAATATAGAGTTTAAGGTAAATGGGGATATGAAACAGTCAAATGTTCCGGACTCAAAACGCTCATGTCGGCAACGGAATTTCCCGCTGATGCTTCTGATCTAAAATGAAAGCACATCCCTGTATTGTACGTGCGTAAACAAACGTCCGTGTCTACTAAACAAACAGTTATTGTTTCCGTTTAAAAACAAAAAAAACGAAAAAGAACGCATGAAAAAGCTTTTTTGTCAATTTTTCTCTGTTGTTGTCTCATAAGCAGATAAAAGAGTTACAGACAGGCGAATATAATGCAAACACTCTCAACCACAACCACTGATTATATGAAGATGATACTAAAAAATCTAAAATTAAGTAAATACATGGGACACAAAGTAATACAAATGATAGCTGAAAATCAAATAAATAAAATATCAAATGGGCTAACTAATATAATAATGATAATAATATGGTGTTACTAATCATACCTGTAATTATACATAAAAATAATAATAAAACCCTAGATCAATGTGCACATTATGGTAACACAAAAAAGAAGGGTCAGCAAAAGAGCTGACAGCCAATAATAAACTACTAACTCACACACAACTTCATGACATTAAAATGTTCATGTCCAATCACACGACGCAAAACTTCCGACACCATAGCAACCCTCAAAGTGTTCGACACAGCGTCATCTGAGTTATCAACAAGAGCAGCAAAATCAATCAACTTTAGTTTCCGACGAAACGACAACGATGAAGTCCTTCTTCTTTCCCCTTCATGTGATTGGTGCTTTCAAACACCAATCACATGACCGCCTTAATCATCGTTGTCCGGCAGTGACCGCCTAGTCATCGTCATCATCATCTTCTTCCTCGATCGCATAGGCAAGGTACATGACATCACCAGAAGTTGCCGGGACAAGTGGATGACCGGGAGAAACCAACTGGAATCCAAGGAACATGAAGACTCTGATTAGGCTTGCTGTTGGATTGTATAATTACGTTTTAGTTATTAATGTGGTATATTGCAAAAATAGTTTATGAGCTTTGAAATAATCGAGATACATATAAATACTAATTAGAAATGCATTCTCACAAAATCTGAACTATAAAATGATACAAACTATCAATCCATGTTATTTGACCATCAAATGTTAAATTTATACCAATCAACACATTGGACATCAGCATAAATATTGGTCAATTATTTAAGGACCAGCAATGTCAACCAACCATTTGATCAATCATACAACCTTACTTGTTCAGTAACAAACCAAACAAATTAACTCACATCTATCCGGTCTATCTTTCTTGAAGCAAATGATCACATGACTGCAATTCAGAACTGATTCCGCATATTCGAGGAGAACCACGAAACTGCAAAAAAAACAAAAGCAATTAATACCAACAGATTACGATGATACCCACGCAACTGAAGAAAATTTGATCACGCAAATCATCTACCCACCTCTCTTTGGAACAGTTCGGCAGAACCGCTTTCGGAACTTCAATGAACAACTTCTTATCGACATACATGGCCTTCCAGCAGAAAGAAATTCCTGGCTTGACCTCAACTTCAAAAGAAATGTAGACCGGATCAGGTTTCGCGACTCCTTCCTTTCCCAAGCCTATCAGAACGTCCTTGAAGTTTCCCGGGGAAGATGATGATTCAGCGACCAGGCCCAGTCCCTCCTCGTCACTGCTGCTGCCGCTCTCGCTATTGCTGCTCTTCTTGCTAACTCTTCCCTTGACAGGGGGCGCTTTAAGATCCCCCACACCGTTGCCCTCTGCCTGCTTATGAGACAATCGACGATCCACGGCGTGGGCCACATCAGGACCAATGCCGAGGCCCGGTGCGCAGTTGTATACACAAGTGTCTCACTGCGGCACTGTACAGAAGAAAAGCATAAAAATATAAAAATTTATTTATATATTAATATAATTAACTTATTCCAATTGATTTATTTAATAATAAAAAATTCCTTGCACACATTTATATCCTATAATTTAGCTTCTGGTCTATACTTTTGCAGTGTAAAACCTACACAAGGTCGCAATGTCATACAGCCGTCCATACATTGAAACAGCTGACTCAAATAACCTTTAAGTTTCTGTATCTCAAGTTTTATTATACTGCGCCGTATTAAAAAGAAAGCAAAATATATATCCCTGAACTTGCGTTTTCTTACTTATAATATAAATTGAAATAAATATATCGTCTTGAATTTGTTTTAAAAATAAAGTTGAAAATACGACTATGAGTAAGCACAAAGAAATTCTAGAAATTACCCCGTCGACGAAACACCACTACTACTCGACTCTGGTCCAAAGTTCTCCGTTTTGGTGATGGCTTTGACGGCACTAAGAAGCATTTTCAGGCAGCTTTGTCAAAAAAGTCTTAGAAAATATCAAAATATATCGACAAAAAGTCAATTGCGCGACTGCGTACGTCTGACCGAAACGACAATTAATCTTTATACGCTGGGCGGATATCTGGTTGATTGACATCACTATGGAATGCCAATAAAATATTATTTAAAAATTAAAAATTGTTTTAAATTAAAATTATTTGAGTTTTAATTTTTATTATAAATAAAAAAATTAATAAGTTTTTTAAACTGAATCTAACCTGTCGTACCTATTCTAGAATCGAGTTTATTGACCTACTGGACACCTGGTTGAAAACGATGACCTTGGTTGCTTACTTTATTACGCTCAGTGCATATTTCTTACAGTAAAAATGCATTACAAATTTGTAAAATTGATTGACTGTGGTATTTGTTTTGCTTTTGCAAAAATACGGTACTCTGTGCGATTACTATGTATTATTTATAAAACAGACAGAAGGACCCAAAAGACCAGGCGCGGCGCGGCGCTGATCTAGGGGTCCGGCTACCCCTAGCTCCAACAGGCTGCTGCTGCTGAAATTTCAGTGAAAGCTCTTAAACGTAAAAAACAGCTGAATATTATGAGAAGATATATTATGCTGATGTTTTGAAGACCTTTGAAAGTCTAGAAATATTGCTTTCGAGTAGCTGGGACAAAAAACTGCAAAACCATCAGCATTGGAAGATATTGCTATGGTCTGTCTGTGGATCGATTTTTTTTACTAAATCATCAAATACACTTGCTTCAAGTTTAACTCAAGATGATTTTAAAAACGAAAAGACCAAGCCATGTAGCAAAACAGTGCAATTCTGAAGACCAGTACAAACAACAATTTCCAAAAAAACATAAATATTTTATTCTGTAGTTATTAAAAAATACAAGGAACAATACATGAGGTTTTTACAGAATTCACAGATTAGAAACGACGTGACCAGATTCTGTATTCAAGTACCGAATAACTGATGTAATGTAGCCATATTCACAACCGGTCAATTTTATAACAAATAATTCAATTGAAACACTGAAGCAAATCAGACGCATGTGAAAAAAAAAATCTGTAGATTTTTCCTAATCAATGAAACATTACTTTTTCAAAATAATTGGAAGTGTGCGTAATAAGAGTACACTGAAAAAAAAAATTGAAAAAGAAAGCAAACTATAGATTCATTATAGAAGCAAAAAACAAAGCTGTTACTCCAACACATCGATATTTACAAAGAAATCAACACAACAGAAAAGTCTTTAATTAAGTAATTAATAAAAAAACAGCTCTATAAAAATAACGAAGAGCACATCATTAGATGAATCAGTTATCTGTTTCGTGTAATTGTGCTTACAAACTGCAAGCTTTCAAGCTGGATGCCCACAACAAATTTATTTGTTTTCCATCTAAGGCATTTGGTTCAAGTTTGGAAAGGCGGCAGTCGCTGGAAAATTACAAAAAGGTAATATTACGAATGAAATAAGAACGTAATATAAGGTTAATATAATAAAAATAAGTTATTAAAAAAACAGAAAACAATTGGAAAACATGTTTCCTCTTCCTGCTACAATAATGAATTATAAATTATATTATCTGGCTACTTACTGTCTTATCTACCACTGCATTCTGAACCACCATAGCTAATTACACACAAACATCACAATCATCACACATCGTTTAAACCGACCAATCAAATTAAAACTAACCACAAGTAACTCCCGGACAGACCCTTGACTTCGGCAGACGTGGCGCAGTGGAGAGCCGTTTGTGCCCCGTCCTTGGACGTTTTCATCAGGAACCAAAGAAACGGCGCTAAAGCGAAGGCAAGAACAGGATTACTCTTGAAAGCCATGTTCTTGTAGAGATCCGTCTTTGCCACTCCGGGATTGGCCACAAAAACTTCTGGAGCTGTGAGATTATAGCAACTTTTATCATTGTTTACCCAATATCACTGAAAACACAAAATCATCACGACACTTTATTGAAAGCAGAAGCACAACTACACAATACATACATACATACATACATACAAACAAACAAACATAATGTTAACTCCATCATCCTACCTGATTCTACACTGGAAGCCAGCTTTTTCGTAAACATAATCATGGCCAACTTGCTCTGGGCGTATGCCACAGCACTTGTTACCCTCTCCTCTTTCTTTTCCTTAGTACTGTCCCCAATTTCTTTTTTTGCTATATTCTTATCCACCTTAGTGCTTTCCTCAAACTCAGTTTTCGAATCGGAAGGCAAGTCATCACCTGTACCTGTAGAATTTATGACAGATTTTGTCTCTCCGTCGGAATGGACATGATTGATTTTGTGCTGAGCGTCACTGGAATTGCAATAGGCATGGTCAATGTTGAAATTGATGTCATGATCTGCTTCGCCGATCAGTCCTGTAAGGTTCAGCTCTGCCAATTTGTACGAGTGGGCAGTGTTGTTGACCACGCGACTCCCAGGAGTGTTCTTGAGGATGTCCAATAAAAGATTGGTCAACAGGAAATGACCTAATATGTTTAAAAGTAAACTTCAATCCAAAGAATTGTGTTGTGCATGCAAATAATTTATAAACTACAGAAGATCAATCAAGTAGTAGTACTAGATTATTATTATTATTATTATTATATTTGACCTTACCTAAATAATTGACCTGGAAATGTATCTCGTTGCCATCAACCGTGACAGAATCTGCATGCCTCAATATGCCAGCATTGTTAACGAGAATTTCAAGTCTTGATTCCTCTATTAAAAACAAACAAACAAATAAATAAATAAATAAAATTGGCAACAATGAATAATAATACACGAGAATTTAAGTTTAATTTTTTGCACACTATTCGAACCTGATTTGAACTCCTCGACAAAATTTCGGATGGATGCAAACGAAGATAGATCCAACTTGATGAACTTGACTTGGGCTTCTTGAACCGATTCTCTGATATCTGATATGGCTTCTTCTGCTTTCTGCTTATTCCTGCATGCCATTATAACTTTGGCTCCTAAGAAATAAAATCATTAATCATTATTTAAATGATGTTATTATTAAACGATTACAATTATTTGCCAATATTCAGATGCTAGAATAGACGTTTCATCGAATTAACAACAAGATGATAAAACTTTAAGTAATTGAAGTATAATGCTAAAATTATCACAACATCTGTGCAAAATATTAAACAGTCATCTGATCTCTGAAAATGTTAACTTTCTAATGATACTTACCAGCTGCAGCAAATTCTCTTGCAAGTTCAAGACCAATGCCAGAACTTGCACCAGTCACGACTACCACTTTGCCTGAAAGATTGTCAATCTTTGAACATTGTGACCCTTTGAAATAGTGTCTGGAAATAATAAGAATAAACAAGTAAATAAATCATCAATTTCAATATAAAAATCTTCAGTTAATAATTAATGGAACTTCAAAAATTAGTTTCCAAATCATTTCTCTCTCACCTCAATCCAACAAAGAAACCAACCAGCAGAGCAATCAAAATAGGATATGACGAGTTTATAAATTCCTCTCCTGGCATCGAACGTCCGAAAACATTTGGAAGCATATTTCCTTTTCTTCTTCAAATAATCCAAATTCCACGAAAAAGAGAGAAACTTTAACCTCGACTAAGATTTAAGAATTATTGTTTTATTTTAATTTTCAAGTTTGCTCATATAAATAAAGCAGAGCACGCATACCCAGGTACGAGAAATGGTTACGACACAAGTACCTTTTCTGCTAGCTTTGCCGAGTTGAGAGTTATATTATATTGGTTCAGGTAGATATTATGTATTATGTAAACAGTTTTTAAAAACCATATAAATATATACGTAGATGTCTTACGGATATCTAGTATATACATAGATATCTTACAGATATTATATCTGATTTAAGAACATTTGAATAAGACTGAAGAGTATACTTTTAAAAAATATTTGCAGAATTTAAAAAATAAACAGACCTTGACAGACAAAATTACGCATGTCAAGTTTGATAATAAGAGGTTTAAAGGTTGAAAAATCAACAAGTAGACCACTATTCAGACACCACTTTAAAATATTAAACTCAATTAAAAAGTTAATTACACAGATTAAAGATAAAAATAGTTTTTATTTTAGTTACTTTTTTACCAACCGACTCATCACTAAGTTATGAAGGCCTCATAGTTTCCTGCTTGAGAGGTTGTGGGTGGCGCTTGCTTCTGTTTTCTACGATTCATCAATTGTCTTCTGCTAGAAACGTTTTGTTGAAAAAAGAATTGTTAATCAATTATGGCAGATGAAGGAGATAGACCTGTTGTTGAGTTATTTGTAAAGGTTAGTTGAATGAAGTTTAGGCGGGGCATTTCAGTTTCCGACGCGTACTCCAAAAACGTTGCGTAGAATGTAAATTGTGGTCATAATTTTTTCTTTATTTGGTTTTAATTTGAGTGCACTAATTTTTATTATATTTAAAGTTTTACGGAACTTGATCATATCCGTTTCATATTAGCTTGATTAATATTTAATCAATTTAATTTAGAATGTAGATTTCGTAGGTATTTATTATGCCAGAATGCAAGTGCCTGCTTGTCATACTAGTTTCTAGTCAGTCTCAATACTAATACCGTACTTTTAGTGGCTACTTGAAAAATCTTGCCAATTAAGAAAAGCTTGCAGTAGTTATGTTTAACTATCAAAAATTCCAAAGTGCTTGTTTAAGGCTCTGAAAAAGTACATAATTGTTTTTTTTCTTCTAATTAATAGGCGGCCGTGGACAAGATGAAAACAGGCGGATGCCCGATATGTCATCGTTATTTTATGATATTTTATATCTTGCGGGAGAGAGGCCTAGTTGACCTCATTGTCACCACTTTCTTACCCGAATCTCCACCCAAGGAAGTTCTCCAGTTCAGCAATGGAAAACGTTATCCTCTTGTGAAGGTGTGTGTGTGGTTGATTATATGGAGATTGGTTGCCATCTTTATGTTTATTCTTATAAATTTTTAAGTTCAAATCATCTTATTTGGTCATTTGTCATGATGTTTTTTTTTATAGGTTCAAAAGGGTTGCGACTCCAAAGGTCGCGACATTTCGGGTCTGGAGTGCGACACGGTGGATGAAATCGAAGCTTTGATTGACAGATTCGACTGCGACGAGATGAGGTCTCGGAAAGAGTCAGCGTCAGAGTCGGCTGCCGAGAGAACTTTTGAAGATTTGTACATGGTGAGGAGAAAAGATGGTAAAATGATGATTATGTGCTGTTGGGTTGTGGAAGAATTTTATTATTGACTGGGAACAAATTTTACCTTGCTGGCATGAGTTAAGTGTTTTACGGATAAGACTGCTAGATGATGGTTTCGCTCTCACTCACGACAGATGGTGTTGTTTGGTTGTAAGTGTTGTGTGTCTCAGTAATAATTTCAATCCTGTTCTGTTACTTTTACCTCCCATCGCTCGCAGAAGTTTTGCCAGTTTTTGAAGCACCAAGGCAACGATCCTTCTTCCATTGTGAAAGTTTTGGAAAAAGTTGAAAGTCATTTGGCTTCCAATCAAGGCCAGTTCATGATCGGAGATCAAATGGGAAAGGCTGACTGTTTCTTGCTACCAATTCTTCAACACGTCAGGGTGGCTGGGAAGGTTTGTATGTTCTGTTGTATGTATGTGTATCTTGTATACTCTTGTTTGTGTGTTTGTGTGCATGAACTAATTATATCTGTGTGATTTTTAAATCGTGTTTGTCATAGGCTTTATTTATCATTAGTTCCACAGACACATCATCATCATCAGTGGTGTATTCGTTATCATCATAATTAGCATAATATAACCATTTCTTCAGTGGTATATTTGTTATCATACATAATTAGCATAATATAACCACTCCCTTCCAGGCGTACAAGAATTTCGAAATTCCGACTGAGATGGTGAACGTGTGGCGCTACCTCGAGTCAGCTTACTCTTCTGATGCCTTCCAAGAGTCGTGCCCTGCCGACAGAGAGATAATCACTCAGTACAATAACAAGGCTTCGTGCGTGCCCAAGGTGAGCTTGTTGTCGTCGATGTGTGCTTGTTTTGATGGGGTTTTGTGTGTTTTCGGTTTGTCGATTGTTTCTCTGTGTTTGTGTTGAGTTTGTGCACGTGAGTTCCTACATGTGTTTGTGTTTGTGCACGTGAGTTCCTACATGTGTTTGTGTTTGTGCACATATTTTTGTGCACATATGTTTGTACGTTTGTGCACATATGTATGTACATGTGTGTGCATGTTTGTGCACATGAATTTGTACTTAGTTTATTTATTTTTTTTAATTTATAAGTTTTTATGATTTGTGCTCATATTTCTTTCATTTGCGCGTTTGTTCAATGTCAAATCACTTTCTCGAATATTTTTTTTGTATCTTTCTTTCTTTCTTCATTTTTTTCCGTTCATCCGTCGCAGGTTCCACTCGGAAAGTCGACGCTAATGGGAGAAGAGAGAACTTTCAGCATCCCGGACAAGAACCTCAGAAGAATGGCCGCTACAGGAGATGATGATGATTAATGAAAGATTAATTGATTGCATGAATGAATGAATGACAGACTGAATGATTGACTGATTGGACCACCTGGGATTGGACCACCTGAGTTTGGATGTTTTTCAGTTGATCTGTTCCAATTGAGAGTCGTTTATTGTATAAGCGATGATGATGATGTTACTGTATACCAATCAAAACACTCCGATTGTCTAGTAGATTTGCAGCAGTTTAACTGCTCGTAAAAGTAAAAGTTTTTTTTTGCGACAAAAAACGGCTTGAATTAATAGAAGTATTTTTCTTAAATTCTAATTAAAATTTAATGCAACATTTCTATGCATTGTTTAATCAAATTCACGAGTTTACGAATTTATAAACGGTCGATCATTTGTAGGTTATGTTTAATATAATTAGTTTTGTATGTCTGGAAATTAATTACTCTTTTAGTGTTTGGCTTTGAGTGTTTTTTTTCTACTTTTCTTTGCTTTGAAACGCTTCAATATGTTAACAGATCTTTCGTTATTCGGCAGTTTTCAACGTCCCATACGATGTAACTTGCTTGCTTACTAGCATATTTTAATTCTTGAGTTTGTTTCTATATATTTTTTTTGCAAAAGCTTTTCTCTCTCATTAAATAGACTTAAAAATACTCTTTATGTGTATGTATGCATCTATGCTTTCCTATGTGTTTGTATGTATCCGTGTTTTGTGTGTGTTTCTTTATCAGATTTTCCAGTTGCTTGCAATCGACAATATTTATTCTTCCATTTTCAAATTCCAAAAAAATATATATAACTCCACCCACCACGTATATTTTCATCTTCGCTTTTCATCGTTTTGTATAGTTTTCATAGATCGTTGTATGTTAGTCGGATACTCGATGTGTTTGTTCTTTTTTGTATCAGCTTCTTTTGTTTCTTTTCATATGAACTGAGTAACCTTATCACTATCACTTGTTTCTATTTATAGTATTCTATTATTATTATTATTATTTTGTTATTTGAAACTCAACTTTTTTTTTAATTGGGATAATTCTTTTCATATCCATTTATTCGTTTAATAATTTGTTGAATGGATCAGAAATTTTCCTAGCGTTACTTACAGAGAACCACAAGATCTGAACAAGCTAAGTCGGTTTTCATCATTTTCGTTCTTCATTGATTTGGCACGAAAATCATTCTTACGATCGTATCTGTCCGTTCGATCTTTGTCCTTGAAGTCGATTTTTCTTCTTCCACGACTACGTTCAATCAATCATCTGTGTTCCATCTTACCGACCGACCAACCGTCTCTTTGCATTGATTGATCTTAGACTTTCCTTTTCTTTTATTTCCTATATTATCGTTTGTCATGATCGCTTCTGCACGTTGAAAAGGATGGATCCGAAACGCTCTCTCTCTTTTTGAAGAATATCATTGTTAATGTAGTCAAATTTTTCTGAGTTTTCAGATATATATATATCCTACATTGAATGTTCTTTACATGACTGTTGTTTACGTGTAACACAGCTTTACGATCCTATGGCTGTGTAAGGTCATTAAATGGCACAGTAAATTGATTTACATGAGCATCTTCGGTTTGACACGCTTATCTTGTAATCTTGTTTAGATGTTCTTACGGTTTGCACTCCAACCCGAGAAATTTGCTAAATTACTGACATGATGATGTCAGGTTCAAATTACATGATTCGAGGTTTTCTGTTTGAATGTCATTATCGTCTGCTTATATTCTTATTCGTATCTTTTTCATCATCATCATTACCATCATGATCATCATCATTACCATCATGATCATCATCATCATCATGACCATCATGATCATCATCATCACCATTTGTTCATGAAAAGAACTTGAATATTCCAGTTTAGAATCATCCATTTCTTATGAGTTAATTCAGCATCCTGAGAACATTTTCACGTACAGCTAGGTGCTATGATGAGTTAGCTAGTTCAGCATCTTTGTAACATTTTTGTACCGCAAAGTGCTATGATGAAGGAAAGTTAACCACACACAACCACACACGAACACACAGGTTCTTCTACCTTCTCCTTATGTATACTTGTGATTGGATTAGAGTATCATTGAAGGAATTGTTTCTTGGATGATTTTTGGTTTATTCTGATAAATTTGTGTTTTGAGAAGAAGAAGAAGCAGAAAACAATTTTGTTGATGTTGATCTTTTGTCCCGATTCTATTTATAGCCTGTGTTGTTTTGTTTCTTACATTACAAACAAGGAGGGATTGAATGATGAAATCATAAGTTCATATATTTTCTATTTTGAATCCCTTCGTAGACTCTCTTTTTTTTTTACGATCCTCTTGATTTGTTTATTTTTTACGGCCCCCGAAGAGCCGTGCTGAGATTTTCGTACACCTAAAGGGCTATCCGTATTATTAGGTATTACGTTAGCAATAAACTTCAGAGTTTTGACACCTCCCCTCGAGTTTTGACACCTCCCCTCTCCCTTGTTGCACATTTCAGAACTCTGTTGGGTACTTCTAATGAATGTCTCACTCATATATACACACCTACTGCTGTGCCATACTCATAAAACCAATAATTTAAGTAGGTTTTGTTCCATTTAGCTCCTCGATTTGTTGTTTATGTTTTTCTATTATTAAGGTATCTGAATTAGATTTTCTGTTTCAGCCTTGCACTGTTTGTACATCTCTCTATTTCTTCTATTAAGTCTGTACATTTTTATTCTTGGACTATTTACGATCTTTTACTTAAAGGAGGAAGAACTCGTGGAGCTGGAAGAAATCTGAACACTCTTCCATGTTCCGTTTTAAGTTGGTCATATGTATGTATGTATGTGGGTTAGGAATTTTCTTGTTCACTCGCTGAATATTACGATCACACGTACATATACATTGTACATAGGTACACATTGAGGCCGATATGTACAAACATATACATGTACTTCAAGACAGACATATTAATACACCCACACATACATCAAGGCAGATATAGACATACAAACACATAAATCAGGGCAGATATACACAACACATACATCACGACAGATACATACATTCACACATACATGTACATCGAGGCAGATACATTAACATGCACGTACAGATATATACATACACACGTATTCATCCATCCATACACACTGTGACAAATAG
>OZ022247.1:24581239-24591239 GCA_963978895.1 Erpobdella octoculata | reverse complement strand
TATGAATTTTCTTGGCACTCTTATCATCACTACCATCATCATCGTCATCATCATCATCATCATCATCATCACTACCATCGTCATCGTCATCATCGTATCTGTGATCATTTATCATAATCACTACTTTTACGTTTTCATCGTCATCATTATCGTCATCGTCATCATCATCATCGTCATCGTCATCTTTATCGTCATCTTCATATTTATCATCATCATCATCATCACAACAACGCCATTGTTATATTTTTGACTTTCCAATTTATCTCTGGAAAAGAAGCTCCATGATTAAATACGAGGTAACCTGACGCCAGACCCTCATCCCTTCTTTTCCATTCATTTCTTTTTCTCTTTCTCTTTCTCTCTCTTTCTCTCTCGCTCTCTATCTTTCTTTCTATCTCTTTGATATATATATATATATATATATATATATATATATATATATATATATATATATATATATATATATATATATATATATGTGTGTGTATTCATAAATAAAATATGAATGAATGAATGAATGAATGAATGAATGAATGAATGAATGAATGAATGAATGAATGAATGAATGAATGAATGAATGAATGAATGAATGAATGAATGAATGAATGAATGAATGAATGAATGAATGAATGAATGAATGAATGAATGAATGAATGAATGAATGAATGAATGAATGAATGAATGAATGAATGAATGAATGAATGAATGAATGAATGAATGAATGAATGAATGAATGAATGAATGAATGAATGAATGAATGAATGAATGAATGAATGAATGAATGAATGAATGAATGAATGAATGAATGAATGAATGAATGAATGAATGAATGAATGAATGAATGAATGAATGAATGAATGAATGAATGAATGAATGAATGAATGAATGAATGAATGAATGAATGAATGAATGAATGAATGAATGAATGAATGAATGAATGAATGAATGAATGAATGAATGAATGAATGAATGAATGAATGAATGAATGAATGAATGAATGAATGAATGAATGAATGAATGAATGAATGAATGAATGAATGAATGAATGAATGAATGAATGAATGAATGAATGAATGAATGAATGAATGAATGAATGAATGAATGAATGAATGAATGAATGAATGAATGACAACATCAAGTATGATTAATGATAAGCGTTTTCCTTTTCTCCAGCTAACCACTCCCTCTCTCATATTTCAAACACAACTTTGTCAACGAAACAATTATTTTGTCTCTTTTCTGAAAAAAGAGGAAAAAATACTAAACAGATTTTTTTCTTTCATTCTTTTTTCAGCCCAGAAAATATGGAAATTCTGGAAAAAGTTTTGCTGCTGACGTTTTCATCAATTTTTTTTCTTCTCTCAACTGCCAGGACCGGTGCGACTAAACAAAAAGAAAGCTTTCAAAACTTCATAATCGCCTCCTCCACCTCCTCTTCTTCACTCTCGTTAAGTTATTCTAAAGCAGTTTACCCAGCAGCGAATTTCAACGAGGCAACCAAAAATCTGGAAAACCCAAGAGACGATGAAGTGAAACCGAAACCGAGTTTACTTCGTTACAGATCGCTTTACAAAAGATCAGAAAGCGGAACAAGCTATCAGAAAGTTCCTCCACTTCAGCTTGCATCAAGAAAAAGCATCTCAACCATCCCAGAAGATGACCGAGATGATTCGGAACCTAGCGCCACGCACTCTGTAGACTCACCGGCCGCCGTGACTACACTCGCGACAATTTACTACACGACCGATGGCGACAGCGGCGACGACGACAGCGTTCCTTTTTCTTGTTTCTGCTACGATTTCGTCATAGAAGCAGTTTTCATGGGAGCTCTCTGCCTTCTCGGCTTCTTCGGCAATGCAGCCAGCATAGTCTGCCTCTCCAGGGACAAATCCAGGACGGCCACTCCTTTCCTGCTCATGTCGCTCGCCGTTGCCGACACGCTCTTCCTGGTGACGGTGTTCTTCCTCAGAGTCTTGTCCTCCATCCACACCTTCGGCTGGTTCTTATCCTTCGTGGTCCAGACCGGCCCATACGTGGCCAAGTACATCTACCCGATGGCACTGCTGACCCAGACAGCGGCAATATACCTGACGGTCCTGGTGACGCTGAACCGTTTCATGGCGGTCTGCTATCCGTACATAGCTTCGGATGTCTGCTCTCTGAGGAATGCCAAGTTCCACGTCACTGCCGTGATAATTTTCTCCATACTCTTCAACGTGCCGCGATTTTTCCAATCGGAAATCGTCTGCAAGAAGAAATCCGCGTGGATGACCTCGAAGAACATCACCGACGCACCGACGGTTTTCGGACCAACACCCGAATCAGCCGACCGGACCGGTCAGTTCCGGTTGATGATGACTACTGATTATTCGGCGCCTCTGAGCAGGTTTGCATTCCACGGCGGACATTTGGATAGTCACAACGTGCTGGGTTCGAAGCCTGGCGTCAGTTTGTTGCACAAAAGCATGCAAAGAAACTTCGATTACGACGACGAAAAATTTTTTAATTTCAACAACAACAACAACAACAACAACAACAACAACAACAACAACAACAACAACAACAACAACAACAACAACAACAACAACAACAACAACAATGTTAATCTTATGACTTTCCGCCTGGCGAGCACAAGTGACAGTGAAGAAGAATTCTACAACACCAGCTCCTTCTTGGCAACGTACAACAGTAGCACCACGACTACCACCGGAGGAATCGAACCTACGACTTGCGAGTCTGAAGAAGCTTGGTTCGTCAACCATCCGCTGTACGCCATCGCCTACGCAAACGTAGCCTACTGCTTCGTCATGTTCCTGGCGCCACTGTTTTCGCTCTCTTTCTTCAACGTACGCCTGATCGGCGCCCTGAGAGTGGCCAAGTCCAGAAGAGAAAAGCTTATGCTAAAAAGGAAAAGGGTCGAAAGTGCTAAGAACAAATGTCTCAACTCCGGCGCAGCCGGTAAAAATACAACAAACTGTGTCGAAGAGAACTTGCTGATGAAAGAGAAAGCCGGTGCTGTCGCGACGTCGTCTGCGTCTGCGACTGCGGCTGCGAGTAGCAGCGGTGGCGGTGGCGGTCACAGTCGCTCTGAAGACGACATTACGTTTATGCTCGTCGTCGTCGTCATGGTATTCGTGGTCACTCAAAGTCCAGCGTTGCTGACTCAACTTCTCTACGAGGCTCTGAGTCACGAGAGTCGAAACTGTCCTCACGTTTTCTTCTACTACGAAAGGCTGAGCGATCTTCTCGTCGTGGCCAATTCGAGTCTGAACTTCGTCATCTACTGTTTCTGCAGTGCCAGATTCAGGCAGATCCTGGTCGAGCTGCTGTTCAGAAAGTCTAAGCAGCAGCTGCAACAGCAACAGCAAGAGGCGCAGCAGCAGCAGCAGCGTCAGCAAGCTGCTGGTCGTTCGAGAATGGAGTTGTCGTTGGCACCCAACAAGGATTTCAATCGGATCGACAACTGCGTTCAACTCAATCAACAACAACCACAACAACATCAGGAAGTGAATCAACAACACCAACAACCACAACAACATCAGCAACGGCTCCAGCAGCAAATAAACGTGAACGACTTATTGATACCTCCTTCGTTGTTGCAGCAGCACCAGCACCAGCAGCAACAAGATCAAACTTTGCTGGCGACAACTCAACAACAACAACAAACATCGACAACTGCTACTGAGCTGCTACTAGTACCATCATCATCACCACCACCACCATCATCATCATCACCACCAGGACCGCTTGCATCATTATTATCACCACCACCACATCCACTTGCAACCACATCATCATCAGCACCACCCCAGCAACCTCCTCCATCATCATCATCATTGCGACCGTCACACCAACTTGTGTCGTCGTCATCATCATCATCATCATTACCACCCGCAGAAGACCCCCATTCCATAACACCATCATCGACATTGCCTCATTCATTTTCTTTACCGGTGGCTACAAAACTTTCTCTTCAACCATTAAAACCCCTGCAACTATCATCATCACCATCTCCGACTGTAGCAGCAGCAGCATCATTATCATCACCGCCACCACCAGCATCGTCACCGTCAACTGCCACATAGCTACCAGCACGTAATTGAAGTGTACGATCAAACATCATCATCATCATCATTACCTCCAACGTTACCAATGTTACAAAACAATCAGATGTTTATAGCGCGACTGGATTTCAGGATGGGGGCAGGGGGAATTGCCTCTCTGACTTTTGAGTGGCCCCATGACGTAGTTTTGTGTCTCCAAAAATGTAGAAGTGGGTCCCCAAAATGCTCCCAGAATTGTATAGTGGAGCCTTTTGGTTTGTGAGGTTTGAGTGGGCCCTTTCTAGGGTCAAGTGGACCCCCTGGGCTTTCTGAAGTGAAACTTTAATGAAAAAGTAACTGCGACTGCCCGCCCCTGTCATCAGTTTTTTTTTTGAGGAAAAATTGGTGGGCCCTTTGAACAATTTGCCCCCTCCAAGGTTTTGCTGAAATGACGACCCTGCTAAACTTGGAAACCTGTAGCGCGATACTTCTCCAGGAAGAAGAGTCTAGCCATTAGTTAAACCCTGAAAGTTGAAATGACTAGCTCTGTTAAGATCTTTTACATATCTCCAATCTCTCTTGCTCTCTCACTTTTTCTCACTTTTCTCCCCCTCTCTCTTTTTTCTCCCTGTGTCACTCTAGAAATAAATTCTCTTTAATTTTCTTTTCCTCCCTTTTTTCTTGCATCATCATATTTCATTTCCTCGTCTTCTCAAACATTCCCATATCTCACTTTTATCTTTCTCAACTTTCAGTTTCACTTTCACTTTCACATCCACATCCACTTCCACTTCCATTTTTCTTTCCATCGCTCAAGCTTCGTTGATTAACTTGAAGGCAAACTGGAAATTCCAAATGGACATCCGTTAATTATTCGATCATAGACTTCCGGCATTAATGTCCAGTTTCAAGAAAAATTAACAAACATCAACAATGCGAATCACTACTTTTAACGACGTTAAACTCAGCTAAAACTCGGCTAAACTTGACTCAATTCCAAGCCGTCTTGCACTCTACGACTAGTAACAAGCGCTGTATAAATTAATTTGACTAATTCGCTTGATTGATGTAAATTAAATCAACATTATATGTTTTTCACCATCTAACTATAAAACATAATTTTTTTTTGTATAAATTAAATTGGTTATTTAAAATTAAAGCACTTTTTTATAAATTTTAATCGCATTTTTTCTGTTTGTGGTCGTTAGAGTTTTGTATTGTTTGGTATTATATATTTATGTATTTTAGTATTAATCGTATATTCTTGGTTTGTTTGTTTGTTTGTTTGTTTGTTTGTTTGTTAGAAAATCACCGATTTGTATCGTAGGAATGTCAAGAAAAAACTCCAAAATTATTATTATTATTATTTGTATTATATAATAAGATTTAAAAAAAATAATAATAAAGTTTTTATTTTCGTTTTGCATCTTCGTGACGGAAATTGCATGAAAAGTGAATTGATATATAAACAAAATATCAACACGTGAATTGTGATTTTAAATGGAAAAAATAAATTTTTTTGGTTCGTTTTTGTTTGTTTGTTTCTCGAAAGAAGAGAAAATTCGTCGTCGCCGTTGAGGAAGTTGGAAGAAAATAAGTCCGAGAATTTGACGTGCTATTATTGTGTGTGTGTATGTGAATGTGTGTATGTGAATGTATATGTGTATGTGAATGTGTGTGTGTGCGTGTGTGTGTGAATGTGTGTGTGTGAATGTATATGTGTATGTGAATGTGAATGTGTGTATGTGTGTGAATGTGTGTGAATGTGTGTGTGTGTGTGTGAATGTGTGTATGTGAGTGTGTATGTGAATGTGTGTATGTGTGTGAGTGTGTGTGTGAATGTGTATGTGTGTCTTTGTGAATGTGGGAGGATTGCATTGGAAGCAATCAAGGCAACTCCACAAATAATCCCGAAGTACGTGCATTTATAATGATGTGTGTTTGTGTGAATATGTGCACGTGAGAGAAAGAGAAACCCGAAAGAGAGAGAGAGAGAGAGAGAGAGAGAGAGAAAGAGAGAGAGAGAGAAAGAGAGAAGCGTGTTCTCGCATGGATGAGCAGCTTGGACAGGTGAAAAGGTCCTGACGTAGAAAGCAGTGAAGCGTGGCGATAGAGAGGTGTACACGATTTGACGGCTCCCATGCTGCTGTGAACACTTGACGGAATGACAGATGGTTGAATGATTTCTTGGATGGATGGATGGATGGATGGATGGATGGATGGATGGATGGATGGATGGACGGATGGACGGATGTACGGATGGACGGATGGACGGATGGACGGATGTACGGATGGACGGATGGACGGATGGACGGATGGACGGATTGACGGATGGATGGATGGACGGATGGACGGATGGACGGATGGACGGATGGACGGATGGACGGATGGACGGATGGACGGATGGACGGATGGACGGACGGATGGATGGGTGGATGGATGGATGGATGGATGGATGGACGGATGAAGATCTTATAAAAATATTCAAACAGAAAAAAATGGAAAAAAGTTGTTTTTATAATTCTATTTCTTCTATTTGGTTTGTTCTCTAGAAATTTCTGTAAAAAATTTTTTACATATTTTTTCTAAACACCAGTTACATAACTCAAGCACGTATCAGTTTTTTAAGGTAAACTTGAAAACATTGAATTGATTTTTTTAATTTAAACCCGATTTATAATTTTGTTAAGAAGAGATTTAATATCAGCCCGTTTTCAATTTCCGGGTTGGTGTCGAAAGTTTTATTTTAAGTTTTTTTGAACGTTCCAAAAAAATCCAATCAATAAAATAATCATCATTTTTCACGAAATCTGTTTTATTTTTTGAAAAAAAGAAAAAAATGAAAGAAAGAAAAAAGAAAAAAAGGAAATAATGAAAGAATGAATGAATGAATGAAAGAAAAAAACAAGAAAAAAAGAAATAAAAGAAATAGTGACAGAAAGCTCAAGTTGATAAGAACGATGCAGTGATTTCCGGTCATTTCTATGCAAAAGCTTCTTTAGTCAAGACTGCATAAACGGATCCACCAGTTTTTATAAGTATTTCTTTCAGTACGTGTACGTGTGTTTATGTATGTGTGTTTGTGTGTGTATGTTTGTGTGTTTGTGTGTGATTTTTATTTGCTAGTGTTTTTCTTTTCTTTTTTTTAGTTATAAATATGACATTACTAAATAATTGTTTGTATTTATAAGTTATAAATATATAAAACTTTGTAAAATAAAATCCATACCGATATTTACTTGTATTCTTAAATACTTAACTATTATAATAACTTACTAGCATTTGTTCGGAATGTAACTAACTACTGGTATTTCTAAATACTTGTCGGTATCTGTTAATAGGTTATATATAAGTTATACTAAAGGCTTTCAAGTATTTCGCAGTATTTATGAGTAATATTAGATAACTGTCAGTATTTATTAGTATTATTAGATAATTGTCAGTATTTATGAGTATTATTAGCTACTTGCTAGTGTTCATTAATAACATTAAGTATTTGTCATTATGCATGAATAATATCAAATGCTTCTAAATATTTCCACGTCCATTCACTTCATTCTCTTTCTAATTAGATCTCCTAGTACTTTCTCTAGGCCTGCTTAATGGCTGCCATCAATATTATCAAAAAAACCTCCAATTTTTTATTTTCCATGTCCAAATAATTTTATCTTTTAATTTTTGTATATTTATTATTTAATTT
Source organism: Erpobdella octoculata (assembly GCA_963978895.1). Lineage (NCBI taxonomy): Eukaryota > Metazoa > Annelida > Clitellata > Hirudinida > Erpobdellidae > Erpobdella > Erpobdella octoculata. The sequence goes on along the minus strand of OZ022247.1, from coordinate 24,583,496 downwards.
TTCAGAATTCCTTGTTCTTCTTTATATTTTGATGTTTTACTTTGTATTTCTTTGTTTTACTTTATATTTCTGAGTTTTTCTTCACAATTCTATATTTTTCCTAATATTTCAAAGTTTTTATTCATACTTCTACGTTTTTGCTTCAACTTCATATATATTTTACGAGTATTTATGCTTGCTTCCCCCGTAATGTCTGACCATTCTTCCATGTCCGTGTGTCCGGTTGCCCATGTGTCTGTGTGCATGTGTGCCCAAGTGTCTGTGTGCATGTGTGCCCAAGTGTCTGTGTGCCTGTGTGACTAAGTGTCTAAGTGTCTGTGTGACTAAATGTCTGTGTGCCTGTGTGACTAAGTGTCTGTGTATGTCCATCTGTTTCGTCTCCGATGATCTCTGATCTTTCTGTATAAATTGGCCTTCTTGGCTTCTAGTGCACGTCTATAAATCCGGGTTTTTACATCCCATGTGAATGAAGGTGGATTCGTGTCCGTCTAGTTGTGCACACGTTTGTATGCTTGCTTGTACGTGCGAGTGAGTGTGTGCGTGTATGTCTACGTTTGTTGGGTTGTTTCGCTGCTTGTGCAGCTCCGTATGCGTGCAGATTTATGTGCTTGTAGCTGGATGAACACGTTAAATTTGTAACCTCATTAGAAGGCCAGTACTTATAAGACTGGACAGACGACGATGTTGATGATGATGATGATGAGGAGGATATGATGATGATGATGGCGACGACGATGACGATGATGATGATGATGGTGATGGTTGTGGTGATGATGATGGTGGTGGTTGTGGTGATGATGATGATGATGATGGTGGTATTATCTCTCATCGACGTCCCACCACATTTTTTTTATTCTCCATCCTTTTCTATGCATAGTCTTTTTTCATCTTCTTTTATCTTTTCCTATCTTTCCTTCTTTTTTTCTTATATTTTCTTTTAATTTTCTTTCTTTTCTCTTGTTTTTTTTGTTTCTTTTATCTTTTTTATTCATCTGTTCTCAATTCTCAATTTGTCTTTTTTTTAAATAAAACCATCTGTCCTCTTTCTGTCATCATCATCATCATCATCATCATCGTCATCGTCATCGTCATCGTCATCGTCATCGTCATCGTCATCGTCATCGTCATCGTCATCGTCATCGTCATCGTCATCGTCATCGTCATCATCATCATCATCATCATCATCATCATCATCATCATCACCATCACCATCATCATCATCACCACCATCATCATCATCACCGCCTTCTCTTTTATTTTATCTTATTCTTCTCTCCATCACTCCTCTCTCCTTTACTCCATCTTCCTCTCTTTCTCATTATCTCGACTGCAAGACGAATGGTAGATTTGCATGGGTCCGTGTTCAAAAATCTTCCAGCGCTACGATCACAACCAGGAAACGAATTGCAATTTTATGGAAAATGAGCAGTACCAAATGTGAAAGAAAGAATAAAAAAAGAAACATAGAAAGACAGAGAAAAAGAGAAAAAGGGAGAGAGAGAAAGGGTAAGGAGGGAGAGAGAGAGAGAGAGAGAGAAAGAGAGAGAGAGAGAAAGAGAGAGAGAGAGAGAGAGAGAGAGAGAGAGAGAAATTGATGAAAGAGAGATAATGAAAAAATTCGAGGACCGTCATCGTGATAATGATGGTCGAAAATGGTCGAAAATGCATTTTAAAAGATGGAAAAAAGTTACAAAAGACCAGCAATTAAACGACCAATTAATCTCCAGTAGAAACGCACAGTTGTGTCCAATCCCGCTATTGGTCTATTTCCTTTTGTGTCGAATTGTCCTATTGGGTGCTTCATTCTGGAGGAGTCACGTGACTACATCTGTTTTCCGTGAACGAAAGAAGAAGGAAAAAAAAATAAATGGGAGAAGAAGAAGAGACGAAAAAGAATTCATCTTTTTTTTGTAGGAGGAAAGAAGGAGCAATGAAGGAAGATCAAATATTTGCAAACAAATTGTTAGATAAACAGACAAGCAAACAAATAGATAGATAAGTAAACAAACAAACAAATGGATAGATAAACAGACAGACAAACGAATAGATAGACATGTAGATAAAAAATTTAAGTGAAACATAAAAAATAGAAAACAAAATAGAAAAACAAAATATCAAATATTTGCAAACAAATATTTAGATAGATAAACAGACAGACAAACAAATTGATAAATAGACAGACAAACAAACAAACAAATAGATAGATAGATAGACAGATACACAGACAAACAAATAGATAGATAAACAAATTGACAGA
>OZ022247.1:24573739-24576239 GCA_963978895.1 Erpobdella octoculata | reverse complement strand
AGGTACTGGGTATTGTCAGTATAGGTACTGGGTATTGTCAGTATAGGTACTGGGTATTGTCGGTATAGGTACTGGGTATTGTCAGTATAGGTACTGGGTATTGTCAGTATAGGTACTGGGTATTGTCAGTGGCTCAATGGTATGTGCCCCTACTGGGGCCTGGTCATCTCCATCTGAGAATGACTTACCACCTATGGCGGCCTTCCAACTAATAGATCGCGGGCTGGAGTAGTTCATTCAATAGAAAATAGACACACTTAAAAAAAATGTAGCGTACAACTGATGTACAACAACATCAGGTTTTAAAACTACAACTGCTGTGCAACAACATCAGCTTAGGACGACACGTGCCGAGAAAAACGTGCAAAGCTCAAAATGAAATGTGACAGTCAAGTCGTGTTGATGTCACCAACGAAGAGTTCAGAAGTCATCTCACGTCGTATGTCACACGGCTCTTTCTTTTTCTTTCTCTCTCTCTCTCTCTCTCTCTTTCTCTCTCTCCCTTCCTCTCTCTCTCTCTTTTTTGAACAATTCCCACCCACCATCCATTTAACCATCCATACATCCCTCTAACTATCCGTCCGTCTATCCACCCGGCCATCCGTCCGTCAGTCAATCCATCCGTCCGTCAATCCATCCGTCCGTCAATCCGTCCGTCCGTCCATCCATCCACTTTTGTCGTTTCCTTTCTTCTCTTCTAACTATCTTTTTTATTACAAATACAGAGACCGCGCAAGCACAAATATCGACTGGATTTCTTCATTAAGATGGAAAGATAAAACAACCATTACATGCATTTATATGTGGTATGTGCTGGTGGTAGACAATTCGCACACATATATATATATTCAATAAACGAGACACTTAATCAAACACACACACACAGTCACGCACACGTACATTACATTCTAACACGCACATCACACACATACACGCACACATACACACACATATACATGCACACACACACATACGCACATACATGCACACACACACATACACACACGCACACATACATACGCACACATGTACCTGCTGGAAACAACGTGAGAATATTTTCCACCGGATAGTTTCCAGCTATAAAATTCATTGGAAAATTTTTTGTTGTTGTTTACATATCTGTCCTTCAAAGTGTATTAAATATAAAATAAATAAAAAACCATCTTAAACATGCATATCGAATACATCTATTAAATATGCATATTTTATTTTAATTCTAAATATTCTATATTTAATATTAAACGCATACTATCCTGAACTCTCCCAACTTGGGGTCAAATTTCAATGAGTACAACTTGGGGTCAAATTTTAATGAGTACAACATTGGAGAATTGATAACTATTAATCTCAGACTATAATATGGCTGGTTATAAATATTGATTATTATACAAAGTTATTTATCATTATTATTTTTATTATCATTATTTAAGTGAAAGTTACAGAAAAACATTTTCAACTTTTAAAATAAAAAAACAGAAGAAAAAAAATTAATTTAAATAAAAAAATTGAAAACTCGAACAATCGAATCACGTGATCGGTGCACTTGATGATTTGAATTGATAACAAGCTGTTTGTTCCTTCTTTCATGTTTATTCCTCTTTATCTTATTTCTTCCTGATTATTTTTATTTTTATTTTTGTTTATTCTGTTTTATTCCTGTTTGTTCTTTTTTTTATTTTTTTTCTGTTTTATTCTTGTTTATTTTGTTTTTTCATGTTTATTATGGGTTTTTATGAAATTATAGAATCAATTATATTATCTTCTAGATTGTAACATAGCCTTGTGAGCAAATTTATCAGTGAAACTAAAAAAGGAGGAAGAAAATGAAAGATAAAAGAAAAATAATAGAAAGAAGGAGAGAAAAAAGATAGAGAAAAAGAGAGAGAGAGAGAACAATTGTAAATAATTAAGAGGAAAGAGTCAAAGAGAAGAAAACGGAGAACAAGAAAAAAAAATAAACTGGAAAAATATAAAAAAAGACAACAAACAAATATGAAAACGAAGAAAAGTGGAAAAGTGGAAAAAAGTAAGAAAGTAAATAAGATAAAAATTCAATCATTTATCTGCTAGGTTGAATTACTTCACAATCAATCGAGTGCTTGCTTGCTTGTGCATTTCTTCAATCAAGCATTCAATCAATCATCATATCTACATTCTTACATCATCATCACAACCACCACTATCATCGTCATTATCATCGTCATCGTCATCGTCATCGTCTTCATCATCATCATCATCATCATCATCATCGTCATCATCGTCGTCGTCGTCGTCGTCGTCATCGTCACCACCAAGAAGTAGTTAAATATTGAAGCAATTCATTTCATATTCTCATCACGCTCGAACGGCAGGACTTCCAGCAACGACAACCACCACGACTACAACAACTTCCTTATTGAAGCCGCGGCGGCTTCTCCGACTACAAAAACTTGCGTATTCATGCAGCGGCTTCTACTACTTTAATGATGAATCGATTTCTATTTTTTTGTTTTTATTTTAT
>OZ022247.1:24491239-24571239 GCA_963978895.1 Erpobdella octoculata | reverse complement strand
GAATTTATTTGCGAATGAATGGATAGTTGGATGGATGATGGACGGACGGATGGACAAGTAAACAGAATGGCAAAATCTAAAATATAAGTTAAAATTAAAAAAGAAATTAAATAATAGGTACAAATTTGGTTGTTGTTTAAAAAAAGATTGTATTTAGTTTCTATTGCGGATTAATTACACAATAATTTGAATCGGTTCAACACATTTAATCGATTCAAAGTGATAGATCGGTTAATTTTTCTATCACCAAATGAAACCAATTTTATATTTTGTTCTAAATTAATTAGAAATGAAACGCTTGTAACTAAAATAGCCTTAAAATATAAATTGTGCTATAAATAAATAAATTCTTCTCTCTCTCTCTCTTTCTCATTCTCTTTCTCTCTCTCTATCTCCCTCTTTCTCTCCCTCTCTCCCTTCTGTCAAGACTACAACTCTATTTCAAGTGAACGACACAATAATTTGACTTCCATCTCCGTTAAGTGGATGCCATTTTGTTGACGGAGAGATGGAGTTGGTGAATATTTGAACGATTGAATGAGTAAATTAATTCTTAAATGGGTAGGTAGATGGCTAAAGGGATGGACGGATGGGTGGATGAATGGATGGATGGGTGGGTCGATGAATGGGTAGATGGGTGGGTGGATGAATGGGTGGGTGGGTGGGTGGATGAATGGGTGGGTGGATGGATGAATGGGTGGGTGGGTGGGAGGATGGATGGGTGGTGTTACTGACGAACGGACAAACATGTTGTATACTGGTTGAAAAATTGAATATCAAAAGTGGATAAAAAAAATAAAAATTATTCATGTACCCCACCACCCCCACTCCCAAATACGGAAAAACATTCCACGTGTATCCCCATCATCTTCAAATGCAATTTTTCCATCACCACCTGTCCGCTTCCATAAAATCTGCCCTGGAATCGAACCTACACGTTGATGGCGCACAACTCCAAGCAATCCGATTGCCTTTTTTAAATCAATTTCCGACTGCAATTATTTATTTTTTTACTTTTTTTTTAATCGGAACTAAATTGATGACTGTGCTGATTATGATGATGATGATGAAAATTTTGATGATGATGATGATGATGATGATGATGATGATGATGATGATGATGATGATGATGATGATGATGATGATGATGATGATGACGATGGTGTCAATAATGTTGATTATGTTGTGCGTGTTTAGATGACATTTATTTAGGTTTTCATCTCTCTCACCTTTTCTTTTTTTCATTTTTTTCTTTTCTCTCTCTTTTTCTCTCTCTCTCTCCCTGTGCGTGTGTACGTGTCACTTTACATGACAAACTCGTTTGACATCAGGTGTCGGTGTTGACAGAATTCCTGATTTCATTTCATCGACCCTTTTCACCAGTTCCAACTTCTGCAACAACAACAACAAAAACAACATCATCATCATCAACAACAACAATATCAACATCAACATCAACATCAACATCAGCATCAGCATCAATAACAACAACAACAAATACAGCAACAACAACAACAACCACTGCAACAACAACAACATCATTATCAACATCAACATCAACAACAACAACAAATACAGCAACAACAACAACAACAACAACAACAACAACATCAACAACAAAAACAACAAATACAGCAACAACAATAACCACTGCAACAACAACAACAACAATCATTGAAAACATAGTCAGTCACTCAAAAACTACAAAATGAGCAGGAGTTCAACAACAACATCGCTCACAACCAACAACAACATCTCTCACAACCAACTAAATAATATTTTTTAAAATCTTGCACACAATTTTAAAATTTTTAGAAAAAAAGTTCAAGTAATTTTTTTCTTTAAAAACAGGTGTTTCTTTTGAGTAGATGTCTTTTTTTTCTTTTTAAGTCCTACTTTTGTTTTCTTTCATGTTTATTTTTTTGTAGTTTTAAATTTTCCAGAGTATGTTTCCATTGCATAACAAATTAGCAATTAAGCCGACAAGACGAACCAACCACTCCATGACGTGCGAACCAACAACGGTTGAATGACCTACTTGCCTCTAATAAACTATCTGTAAATAAATTTCATTACTTAGTTATTTAATATTTACTGCTTTACAGTTGTTTAATAAACAATAATCAATAATCATAGTTTATCATTTTGTTAGTTTTCCACTGATCTCTTATCCCATCATGTATTCATCCATCCATCCATCCATCCATCCACCCATCCATCCATCCATCCATCCATCCATCCATCCATCCATCCATCCATCCATCCATCCATCCATCCATCCATCCATCCATCCATCCATCCATCCATCCATCCATCCATCCATCCATCCATCCATCCATCCATCCATCCATCCATCCATCCATCCATCCATCCATCCATCCATCCATCCATCCATCCATCCATCCATCCATCCATCAATTTTTCACCCCACATATTTCACCACGCCTTCTCCTGTTCTACTTTCACTTTCATTTTATTCAAAAGTACATCACACACGGGAAAGAAGATGAGGACGAGGAAGATGTGGGAAATCCCCTCCTAATTGACATCTTTATGGATTTTTTTCTAGAAAAAGTAGGATAATCATTTTTGCTTCATAGTTCCTTAGTTTTTTTTTCATTCATAAAATTCATTTTTACTTTAAATATATAAATTAATATAAATAATTTATTTCTGTATTCATAAAAAGTTTATTAAACTATAATCAAACAAACAAAATAGTAAACAGACAGACAGACAGACTAACAAGCAAACAAACAAACATATATACACACAACAAACAGACAGACAGGCAATCAAATAAATAACTGGGACTTTTAATATGATTTATAGAGATGCCATTGACTTAACGATGTACCTTCTACTTCTACGGCTTACATCAATGTCTTCTTCTTCTTCTTCTTCACATGCAATACTTTCTGTGCATACAAACATACATGTTCACAGCGGAGTGGACAGGGACGCTGTTATGGAGTGTGACTGATCACACCATCAATCTGGATTCCCACGAATGAATGAATGCAGAAATACAAACGAGATACAACGAAACCATTTATAACTATAAAATATTAATAATACATTTATAACCATACAATATTATTAATACATATATAACCATAGAATATTATTAATAAATTTATGCTATGGATGAAATATAATATATTATAATATAATATCGACGGGTGATTAATAACAATATTTGTACGGAATATAATAAAAGCAAACATCGATTTGTTTTGATGACGAGGCGTTCATCATCCAATCAAAAGCAGCTCCTATCATAGCCGACGTTTTATTGGGTGGAATGATAAATTACCAGTGACGTCATAAAAAAACGAACTTCCGGTGCTTAAAACCGAGGACATCCGAGGACATCCGAGGACATCCGTAATAAAAAAAAATTATTTGAACTTTTGAAAAGAACCTCTTTAAGACCGAAAAAGTTTTTTTGTTGTTAAAGTTCAGTAATTTTGGACATCGATAGAAGCTTTATCGTCACCGTCATCATCATCATCATCATTACTGTTATTATATTTATAACCATCATTTTAGTTGTTGTTATCATCATCATCATCATCATCATCATCATCATCACCATCATCATCATCATCATCACCTTCACCGTCATCATCATCACCATCATCATTAACATCATCATCGTCATCATCGCCATCATCAACATCAACATCGTTACCATTATCATCACCACCACTATTATCACCACCATCATCATCATCATCACCGTCAACATCGTTGCCATGGTAAACAGCTTCAGCGTCGTAGTTGACTTCATCTCCAAAAATAATAGAGAAGTTTTTCATGAGAAATTTTAAAATAAAATTATGAATTTTTAATACAAAACAAAAATATCTAACAAAGAGTACTTAAAAATAATTTTCAAAAGATCAATTAAAACAACCTGAAATTTAAGCAAGAGCGAGATCGAGATCGAGAGGGAGATCGTCAAGAGGGAGACCGAGACCGAGTTGATAGAGCGAAAGTGACGGAAAAAAGGAATTATGCAGTAATTACTCATTTGCAAAAAGTTTGAAAAACTTTCGTCAGGATTAAAGTGAAATCTAATTTGCGAGACGAGTGAATAAATAATTTAAAAGAGAAATAGAAATTTTGAAAGAAAACTTAATAGAAAAAGAAAAGAAAAATTACAACAAAACAGCCATCTCATTCATTTTTCTTTAGCTTACAAAAGATCACATTTAAAACTTGATACTGAAATTGAAATTCTTTGTTGGTTCTTAATAGAGTATTTGAATTTAATTTTTAATAAATATTAAAAATAAAACAATAAAAATAATGATAAATAACCAATTAGCCAATTATTATACTTTTTTGATTAGTATTCAGACCATCTCGCACCAGGTAGGAAATTTCTATCGCACCAAATTATTTCCTTAATGCTATTAAGTACAAACAACCATATTGTACATCGCATTTTATATATATGTATGTTGTATATATTAGACTGTTCTAGTTTATGTGGTTATTGTAATAATTACAGTTACATTAAAACATAATTTATCTTGTTGTTTAAAAAAAAGCTAAGAAAAAAAAATAAAAATTTCTTTTTTTTCCTTTTTTTTCTCTTTACAAAAATAAAAAAAATTTCAGGACTTTTTTTCCTTCCCCTCCCCCAGTTTTTTCTGTTTTTTTTTCTCTTTTTTTCTCCAACGACGTACGTGGTCTTTTTGCAATTTTGTTCCAGATGGAGGTCAAAGTGAGGTCATTGCATGCGTTCACGTAATTGGACAGATATACGTACTATGGATGGATGACGATAGTTGGATGTGTGTGGATGAATGAAATATTAGACGAACGGTTAGATGGATGGACGGATGGATGGACGGATGGATGGTCGGATGGATGGTCGGATGGATGGGCGGATGGATGGGCGGATGGACGGATGGATGAATGGACGGATGGGTGGACGGATGTATAAATGCACGAATGCCCGATAGGATGGACGGATGGATTTATTGAAGCTTATGAAAAAAAATGAGAATCTTTGATGGAGATTAGAAACTAAAAGATAATAAAAATTGCAAGTAGGACAAAAATCTTACACAGATAAGTCACGTGGTATTTTTGGATCATGTGACAGTAACAAATAGATTTAGTTTTCACTTTAATTAGGATAATTGATTTTCTCTCTCTTTCTCTCTCTTTCGCTTTCATTTTATCTTTCTCTCTTTGATAGTGATGATAATGATGGGCACAGCCAAAATCAAATCACGTGAGCAGGAAGTCTCGTGATCTATGACCTTGAACTTAACCTCGGTCTTCCGCAAGGTTGAAGCCATGTTACTTTTATTTCCCTGTCGAGATAATATAAAAATATCTCCTATCATCATTTGTTTATTTGCTTCTTCATTCGTTCGTCCGTTCGTTCGTTCGTTCATATATAATTTGAATTCTTATTTATTCATAGTAGTGTTTCTAATCAAAATAAAATTACTTTTTGATGGTCTCCTTGTTTGTTTTTCTTTCCAAATTTTCCACCTCCCCTCCTCCTCCTACTCCTCTTCCTCCTTCCAATTTTTCTCCGGGCTCAAACATCCCGCAATAAACCTCCCCCCTCGGGTACCGTCTGACTGATTGGTCTTCGAACCGGGTCTCCCCCCCCCCGGGCACGAGTGGAAAAAAGATGCTGATGCGAGAGCTCGAATGTGATTGGCTGGAAGGCATTTTCTCAATTGGGGAATTGAAAGCGGGTAAAATTGTGGGAAGGAGTGAGCCAAATTGATGAGGAAAAGAATCAGTTGAAATACATTTTCACACACTGCTCTGTTGTGTGTGTGTGGCCCTGGAGAAGGTGCTCCAGTTTGCCGATATTTTGTGTGTTTATGCGCGAGTAAATGAGTGTATGTGGAGTGAGTTGTGTGTGTGTGTGTGTTTGTGTGTGTGTGTGTGTGAGTGTGAGTGAGTGTGAGTGTGTGTGAGTGTGTGTGTGAGTACAGTTATGTTCTGTGTGAGTGAGTGCAGTTTTGTGAAAACGTATTTGTGCGACTCGTTTATTGTTTGCTGGAAAGAGAAAGAGAGAGAGACAGAGAAAGACAGAGAGAAAGACAGAGTGAGAAACAGAGAGAGAGAGAGAGAGAGAGAGAGAGAGAGAGAGAGAGAGAGAGAGAGAGAGAAAGAGAAAGACAGAGAGAAAGACAGAGAGAGAAAAAAAGAGAAAATAGAGAAACAAATGGTCTCTTAATGTTCCCATTCATCTTTCTCTTTCTTTCCTACTTTTTTCCCAGTTTCTTTACGGTTGCCAGTGGCAACAAAACAAGAGAGTAGGAAGTTTACAGCGGTGATTTAAAGAGAAGGAATGGCCAAGTTAATTGAATTATTACTATTTCATGCAAAAAGTGAATTCCACGGCAAAACCAACTAATGAATGAGCACACATTTCAAGAAAACGATTTTAATGCATATTTTTAATAAATCTTTTTCGATTGTATTTTTAATAATATTTGTATCATCTATTTTTAATAGTAATTTATTTGTATTATCTACTTTTAATGATATTTGTATCATCTATTTTTAATAGTAATTTATTTGTATTATCTATTTTTAATAATATTTGTATCATCTATTTTTAATGTTATTTGTATCATCTATTTTTGATAATATTTGTATCATATATTTTTAATAGTAATTTTAATAAATATAGAAAATTTTTGTTTATATATTTTAAAAGAAATCATTCCATTGACTCATGATAGTTTTTATACTATATTTTTTTTAATTATTTCGGCTTTTTGGTAGCTCGATTCGTGTTCTTTGTTATGCTAATTTATGTTTATAAAAATTTGTTTAGTGTTTATTTATCATTAACGTTTCCATCATTATTATTTATTCAAAACACGCAAAATTTTTGGGAAGCCATTTTTTCTTCAACGAAAATTTTCTGTAAACCAAAACACAAGAAACTGTTTCCCTTTTGTTTAAGATAATTCTTTTATTTTCAGTTTCTCTCAGCAAATTTCAGCAGGACAAGTTCTTTTTATATTTTTAATTTAATTTTATACATAAAATACATTTAAAATTTTATTTATTCTATTTTATTTTATTTTATTAGTCGTCAGTTTTAATAGAATAAAAGTAGATCTTAAAAAGGTGACATTTGCTATTGAAAAACAAAACGTCTAAATTATTCAGGTTGTTATAAAATTCTTGAAAGTATTATAATATTATAATATTTTTAAATTAAAATATAATTATATCTTATATAATTTGAATTCGTATTTATTTATATTTGAATGGGCACAATTATTCGTGGATAAAGTTTTTAAACGGTTAAGTAGATGGCATGTTGTAGAGCATTTACCACAGTTGATGTCGTGCTATCAGCTTCCTTTAATAATTATTTCAGTCTTTTATGACAATTGCATCAATCTCTGGTTGAGCTTAATCTTTCTAAATACCAGAGATAAGATAAACCTTTGAAAGTCTGTGGGGATTAAGGAATGAGAGAACCAGGAAGGGAGGGGAGGAGAGATATTGAGTAAGAGAGTGAGAGAGAGAGAGAGAGAGAGAGAGAGAGAGAGAGAGAGAGAGAGAGAGGGACAAAAAAAGCTAGATGATCATTTAATCACATTTACGTATGAATAAAGTTAAAAAATGCTAAACGTGTTGGGAAAATTATTTCTCTCTTTTTATTTCGTAATAATTCAATTATTACGTCATTCTCCAGCTAACTTCATTATCGTCCACGTTCTTTCGTTTCTCCATCCATCCACTCATTTACCTTCCATCAATCCAGTCATTCATTCATTCGTTTGTTCGTTCGTTCGTTCATTAAAAATATTATAATATAAATTTATTTTGACTTATCATAATTTACTTTTATATATATATTTAATTATTCAGTTTATTCATGCCCTCTCCCGGCCCGACACCCCCCCACCCGCTCGCCCGCTCAAAAGCAGCTTTTAGGAATCCCGACACCGGCGAGCTATAGTGAGATTTATAGGACGCCATATTGGAGGCAACTCCCGCAAAATTTGCTTTTTTTAGGAATTTCTATTTCCAAATTTTTATATTTGTTTTAAATTTATGTCCAAAAATTGAGACTCTTTGCTTCTGTTTTCTGAATTTCAATTGAATGTTTGATTTATTTTATAGGCTTAAAAATTAACTTTTAACTTTTAACTTAACTTATTTTGTTTCGTCTAATGTTATTACTATTATTATTATTATTATTATTATTATTATTATTATTATTATTATTATTATTATTATTATTATTATTATTATTATTATTATTATTATTATTATTATTATTATTATTATTATTATTATTATTATTATTATTATTATTATTATTATTATTATTATTATTATTATTATTATTATTATTATTATTATTATTATTATTATTATTATTATTATTATTATTATTATTATTATTATTATTATTATTATTATTATTAATTTCAGAAGATTTTCATTCTGATAAATGTTCAATCACGTGCTTTCAATTTCTACCGCTGAAAGAATCGAGAGGAGGAGAAAACGAATGCGAAACTGTTTCAATTCCGTCGGTTTTTCCCGGCTTCAATTCGTCGAGTTAAATTTGATTTTAAAATAAATTCCGAGAAATTAATCCGTTAAATGTTTTCCAATTAATTCTTCTTCTTCTTTTTTTCTTTCTTGGACAAATTATTGACAAACTTTGCGAGTTTTTCTCCACCGAATAAACTGCTATTGATGGTTGTTGTTGTTGCCAGACATCTTGTCGTTGTTGTCGCTGTTGTTGCTGTTCTTGTTTCTTGCTGTTTTTATTCTTTTTCTTATTCTTGAGTTATCATTTTCTCATTTTTTGGTGTTCTTATTCTTGTTGTTCTTATTCTTCTTCTTCTTCTTCTTCTTCTTCTTCTTCTTCTTCTTCTTCTTCTTCTTCTTCTTCTTCTTCTTCTTCTTCTTCTTTTTCTTCTTGTTCTTCTTGTTCTGTGTTCTTATTCTTCTTATTCTTCTTCTTGTTCTTCTTGTTCTGTGTTCTTATTCGTCTGGTTCTTATTCTTTTTGGTGTCCTTGTTCTTGTTCTTCATCTTGTTCTTAATAGTCTTATTATCATTTTTATTCTTATTATTCTTATTAATATTCTTATTATTATTATTCTTATTATTCTTATTATTCTTATTATTCTTATTATTCTTATTCTTATTATCCTTATTCTTCTTGTTCCTGTACAGCATAAGAGACTGGCAAAGAACAGCAAGAAGCTCTCTCAGCAGAACAAACAAACCAAACAAAACTGAAAACGAAACAAGATTTAAAAGAAAAAACTGAATTTTCGTAGATTCTGGAACAGCTTGACCGCAAATGACCCTTGAAAGATGGATGGACGGTCGCGGATTAAACTAGGAAATAACAAAACGGAACGTAAAATAATTAGAGCGTGAATGAAACATTTGATCGTAATGGAAATATTAAAAAATTAGAACAATAGAAACAAATTAATAACCGAAATTATTTAACGGAAATAAAAAAATTTGTTGTGTAAATAAAAAATTTAATTACATAAAATACATGAACAAATATATAATTATTTTATAAAAAAAAATTAGTTGAATAAATGATGTGATTATAAATAAACATGAAAAATAAAAAACAAATAATTTCTTTAAAAATATCAGTAATTAAGTAATTATTTGGTAATAAAAAGAAAATTAAAATTAAAACCAGAATTATTTATCTGTAATTAAAAATTGTTGTGTAAATAAAAAAATAATTACATAAAATATATAAACAAATATACAAATATATTATAAAAAAAATTAGTTGAATAAATATGTTTGACCAGGACTACATGAGTGCTTTAATGAATATGTAATATGATTATTAAAACATGACATGAAAATGATAAATAAATAATTTCTTTAAAATTATCAATAATTAATTGACTATTTGTTTTTTTTCTCTTTTCAATTCTTTGAGTGCACAAAATTTTAGAAGCTATTTATATCTTCGAGATTCCAGTGATGTGTTCATCGATGTCTTGTTGCCATGGAGATCTGCCATCCGTTCCGCCAAAAAAGAGACTCCGACAATGTAATTAAGAGAACGAAAGTGAAAGTGAAAGTGAAAGTGAAACACAACAATGATTCGAGAAGGCCTCTTTGTCATTCGTCTGTTTATGTATAGTTATATAATAACTATATTTAAACAGAATTAAAACATACGTATTTAGATATATGGATATAGATGTAGATATATGGATGTAGAAAACACGCAATTTGATGAATGAACGAACCATCGCCTTTATGCGCTTCTATATAGTTAGATAGAACATAAAATCTATCATCATCATCAATAATAACAACAACGTATGCACCTTCCTCCGTTCATATCCGGAATAATGTCGGCACTCGATTCGGTCTTTCCAGTACTCGAGTTGAATAACAGACCTTATAGGGATGAGTTTGAACTCAGCACTGCTTGGCACAACCCCAGGGAGTTGAAGGATCATGTATGTGGATGGGGGGCACTATCCCAGGGAATTGAAGGACCATGTATGGATGGGGGCGCGTCTGCCACAAACATGGCTCTAGAGACTCTCGAAAGTGTGATGGAATCTATCATTTTGAATGTTCATTGATGGTTTGTGTCGAATGATGAGCGGTTTCTCATTAATCTTGAGTCTTTGTGGGCCAGGTTCGGAGGTGATGTTATTATTATTATTACTACTACTGTTATTATTATTGTTATTATTATTATTATTATTGTTATTATTATTATTGTTGTTATTGTTATTATTATTATTGTTATTATTGTTGTTATTGTTATTATTATTATTGTTATTATTGTTATTGTTATTGTTATTGTTATTGTTATTGTTATTGTTATTGTTATTGTTATTGTTATTGTTATTGTTATTGTTATTGTTATTGTTATTGTTATTGCTATTGTTATTGTTATTGTTATTGTTATTGTTATTGTTATTGTTATTGTTATTGTTATTGTTATTGTTATTGTTATTGTTATTGTTATTGTTATTGTTATTGTTATTGTTATTGTTATTGTTATTGTTATTGTTATTGTTATTGTTATTGTTATTGTTATTGTTATTGTTATTGTTATTGTTATTGTTATTGTTATTGTTATTGTTATTGTTATTGTTATTATTATTTCCATGTTGTTGTTCAGCATTCGATGGGAATGTTTTATTTATGCGACAATCTGACTCGTGTTGACCTAGTTTCGTTTTCTCACCTGTGTATTTGTACGTGTGTGTTTCTGTGTGTGAGTCTGTGTGTATGTGTGTGTCTATGTGTATCCTGCGTACTGTATGTATATATATATATATATATATATATATATATATATATATATATATATATATATATATATATATATATATATATATACAGTCCTAATGTAAATATAATTGATGCATGGAAAAAGTACTTTTACGCTTCTGTTGCAGACGATGGGAGAAAATACGACATCAACCTCCTCCTATTTATTAATCTTTTCAGACAGCACTGAATTTCCCATCCCATCTTGTTTCCAATATTTTTTTCTGTTTGTTTCTTCCTGATCTCCTCCTTCTTATAAGCAAGTACGGCTTCGTCTTCTTTTTCTATCCGTAAAATTTTTTTGCCGGTGGCGGCGGCAGCGCTGAGAAAAACTTCTATTTTACCGAGGAATGACAGCACATCACTACTGCTGCTATAGCAACGCGCGCCACACACCTGTCACGTGATAGAAAACTAATGACTCTCTTACGTCATTTCGTTTTTGTACAGATAAAAAAAGAAATTATTTTTCTATTCCATCTGACTTATTCGCTTGTTTTACTCTCCCACACTACTGCCAATCCTGCGTGAAAGAACCTTTCCGACCCGGTTGATGTATCGTTTCCAAGCGGGTGTTTAAACTATGCATGAGCACAATACTGACCTTCAATTCCAGTTTACTCCATTACGGCATTAACTCACGACGAGTCTCCAGACACTGCTATCTTTCATACTTACTTACATACTTGTTAGAGTAAACTTCGATTTTCATCTTCAAGAAGAAGAAGAGTACCTATTCTGAACAGTCACTTCTTACTGGATCAGTGTTGATTTTCAAAATTTGTCTACCAGTTGAACCGCGAGGAATCAAGTATAGGCTCAACCCAGGGAGCGGGAGAAAGGAATTGTCCTTTAATGCCTCTTGTTTAAGTTTCCTGCAACGCAAACGCTTTAACACTACACTACACTTCACTAGACCGTATTATAACGACAAACACAACTACACAAGCATATATTGCCTAAATCATCTAAAATGAACAAGCGTTAAATTAAAAAAATTTAAAAATTTAAAAAGAAAAATTGCAGAAGCCCGTGCTGTTTTCACTCCTTCCTCAGAAATGATTATGGAAATTGACTTTTTCCCATTTGTTTCACTTTACCCAATCTCTCCTTTTTTTTATATCCTAAGCACCTATTTGTATCCGAAAATGTACGTTTTTATCCCTAATTACTATTTTTATCAAAATAATTGGCAATATTTTTGAATTTTCATTTTTTTACATGCATTAGCAAGACAAATGTGCGACTTTAGAAAAAAAAGTCTTCAAAATCCGTCAGCGTGAGAAATTTCTACCAAGGTTTGAACTGCTCAGCAAAAGCTCTCTCTTTTCATTATCATCTTTTTCTTCTAAAAAGTAACATCTGCTAAAAAAAAAGAAAAGAAATCATTTTCCAGAAAGAAAAAATACATTTTATTTTATTAGAATAATGTTTTCCATTCATAGCACTGCACAAAAAAAGTATAAAATAAATTTTCGAAATTCGCAATTATTCTATCAGAACAAAACTTTTGGAGAAGATTTAAAACCATTGAAACTGACTCGAATGAAGAATAATATGCTCAAGGAAAGGAGAATACATCCGCGTAGTAACGAGTTAATTGTTGTCGTTTTATAACGGAGCTTCAAAATGCTTTCAAATCTCCAAATTTTCGATTTCAATAGATTTAATGCAAGTTTATAAAAATATATATATTTTACAATTTGTTGTTTTAATTAGTTTTTGTCATCTGGCATACAAACACCTACCTATGCCAGCACTTATAATGGGTGAGCAGACTTTCTTCAAATAACCGTAAATTAACATTACAAATCAATTGTTTGAGTCATTAAACACGAGATTGATACACTATTAAGATTTGCTATCGATGAGGATCAGGCAGATATAGCTTGACTTCGTAAAAAACTAACCCATAAAAACAAAGTTTTTATTATAAATCCTTTATATACGATCCTAGATTTTTATTTTATTTGAATTTTTGCAATCGTTTTAGTGCCAATTGTGCGATGGCTTTTCGCAGCTACTTGTACCAGTTTTTAGATATATTCCCTAGGTGTAACTTCAATTAAATGTAGCGACATCTATCGAATGAATTATATATTTTCAACTTTTCAGATTTCGATTTTCTAGAATTAAAACTTTAAATCGCTCTAGCGCCTAAACGGTGCGTCCTAGAGCAAAACGGACGTCATTTTTGGCATTCTCGAAGGGGGGGTATGGAATCGGCCCAAGATTAAGTTAGTCCAAAAAAAAAAAAATTCGTTTTTTTTTTTTTTTTTTTTTTTTTTTTTTTTTATACAATATCCGATCAAACTGAAATTTTGATAGATTCAATTGTCTCGCAGCCCAAGTCGATGTGCCAAATTTCAGGTCGATCGGATAACGGGAAGTGAGTTAATTTTGAGACTCAAAGTTTGTGACAGGAAGACAGACAGACAGACGGGAAGACAATCGAAAGTAATATAAAGGATTTAAAAATAACTCGATTTTATGTACAACGTAGATTTGTTCACTAAACGTTAATGCGCCATCTAACGAACATATTAAAAGATGTTCAGTTTTTCTAATATGTTCGCTAAGTGGCGCTTTAACCTGGATTTATTTTAAAACTTTAAATCGTTCTAGCGCCTAAACGGTGCTTCCTAGAGCAAAACGGACGTCATTTTTGGGTTACCCAAAGGGCTGTCTAGAATCGTCCCAAGATTAAGTTAGTCCAAAAAAAAATTTTTTTTTTTTTAAGAGCGAAGTTATACACCCCTCAAAATATAATAGATTAACCCGTTTTGGTAACAATGTTGCACGCCCCTCGAAATAATATGGACTAACCCCGTTTCGGTGCCATTTGTGCAGTTGCTTTTTGCAGACAGTTTTGGTGCCAATTGTACAGTAGCTTTTTGCAGAACCATTTTGGTACCAATTGTGCAGCTGCTTTTTGCAGTAGTTTTAGTGCCAATTGTGCGATGGCTTTTCGCAGCTTCTTGTACCAGTTTTTAGATATATTCGCTACGTGTCACTTCAATTAAATGTCGCGACATCTATCGAATGAATTATATATTTTTAACTTTTCAGATTTCGATTTTCTAGAATTAAAAACTTTAAATCGCTCTAGCGCCTAAACGGTGCGTCCTAGAGCAAAACGGACGTCATTTTTGGCTTTCTCAAAGGGGGGGTATGGAATCGTCCCTAGATTAAGTTAGTCCAAAAAAAAATTTCGTTTTTTTTTTTTTTTTTTTTTTTTTTTTTTTTTATACAATATCCGATCAAACTGAAATTTTGATAGATTCAATTGTCTCGCAGCCCAAGTCGATGTGCCAAATTTCAGCTCGATCGGATAACGGGAAGTGAGTTAATTTTGAGACTCAAAGTTTGTGACAGGAAGACAGACAGACAGACGGGAAGACAATCGAAAGTAATATAAAGGATTTAAAAATAGCGAAAATAAACCTTTAAAATAGAGTGACATCTAGCGAATAGATTAAATATTCTGCCCCTACAATTTCGAGGTTAAAGCGCTACCTAGCGAACTTGGCGGAATCTCGTAAAAACACTAAAATTTTGAATTTTTGGCCAAATTTTGAGCTAAAAAAGTCGATTTTGAGTTATTCCCCAGATGTCACTTTTTCACGTTAAGTGTTCTCTTTCTAAAATATTTAGTATTCGCTAGAGGTCGCAGCTAAAATTCAGTTTTCAAATAGTTATAAATATTATATATAAATTATATTTTATAAAAATAAATATTTTTTAAAATTTGTTGTTTTAATTAGTTTATGTCATCTGGCATACAAACACCTACCTATGCCAGCACTTATAATGGGTGAGCAGACTTTCTTCAAATAACCATAAATTACCATTACAAATCAATTTTTTGGGTCATTAAACACGAGATTGATACACAATTAAGATTTGCTATCGATGAGGATCAGGCAGATATAGCTTGACTTCGTAAAAATAGCGAAAATAAACCTTTAAAATAGAGCGACATCTAGCGAATAGATTAAATATTCTGCCCCTACAATTTCGAGGTTAAAGCGCTACCTAGCGAACTTGGCGGAATCTCGTAAAAACACTAAAATTTTGAATTTTTGGCCAAATTTTGAGCTAAAAAAGTCGATTTTGAGTTATTCCCCAGATGTCACTTTTTCACGTTAAGTGTTCTCTTTCTAAAATATTTAGTATTCGCTAGAGGTCGCAGCTAAAATTCAGTTTTCAAATAGTTATAAATATTACTTATAAATTATATTTTTGGAAATCAAAATGTGTTTATTAATACTTCTGTAATAATATTGACTAAATCAATAAAACTGATTGCAGCATTTTTATCACAAATTTTTCAGGCTTGTCTCTATCTAATTTTAAGTTGTCTCTATCTAATTTTAAGTTGTCTCTATCTAATTTTAAGTTTATTTATTCCACTTTCTTAAGAATAACAAATTAAACACAAGAATAGTTTTTTCTATTTCTATTCTCGTTTTAAGGTAACATTTCAGAAATATAACAAATTTACACCGTTATGAGATATAGATTCTTGAAACAACGAAACTTAAAAGACATCACAAACTTTTACTTGAACGTGAAACACTCATGCCATTTTAAGTTTAAGATGCTGTAACAGTTTTCTACAAGAGCAACAAATAAATAAAAAAACATACAAATCCATCTAGTTAGAAATTAATTTGGACAATTACATCAGACATTTCCTACTAATATGAGTACACAATAATGAAACTTCACCCCAGGATCATTGATCAAAGAGCAGAAATTTACCAAGATATATGCAAAAAAATCAAAACGAAAGTGTAGAGAATCCGACTCCTAATTTACACAACAGATTTGATCGAAACAGAACTCATCTTGGGACAACTACTGGATAGAAAATCTAGAAATCAGCCTTAAATGACACAGCAAACAACATCATACTAGTGAATATATTGATATAAAAGTCTACAATAGCATCAGTATTTATTTTATAATTATAAAGTTCTTGATACATTTGGCCATCTTATATAATGTCAATTGAAGATTTTATATTAAAATTTCACTATGGCGTTAACCATTAGACTTCTAAGCCACAAATTACTTTATATTGAGACTGGATATCTTACATAACTACACTTTTTAATACCTGCTTATGGAAGTCAATGATGAAAAACACATAAAACATAAACAAATATCATGAAACATGAATGACGAGAGACAAAGTGTAGTGTAGTGAAATTCTAAGGACTGGAAAAAAATGATTTGAAAAAAGTTATCAATGAACTGACAAAAAACACAGATGTAAAAACATTCTTCGATGTTCAGACTAACTAAATTCTGATTATTACAATCGATTTGATATAGTTCATTCTATTACGAATGTTTAAAAGTTAACTCAATTTATTTATTTTTTTACTAGAGGTATTATTCATAAATGCTGAAAGATCTTCTGTCTCTGCCATGGCTTTCAACTTTCTTTCAATTTCTTTTATTTTAGAAGTTTTTTCAGCGAGATTTTTTCCAGACGACAAAGAGGAAGACTTGTGGCCAACATTCTTTCCTAATTTTTTCTTATCTAGTAGATGAGTCGGCCTACTTAGTTCACACTCGCTATTTGCAGGTCTAACTTGAATTCTTTTCCCAGAGACTCGTCTTCCGTCTAGCCGCTTCATTAAGATTTCTGCCTCCGTCACTGAGCCAACGGTCAAAAAGCAGTAGCCTCTCGACTTGCCTTTATCGGGGCCGGAGCGGTGGTAAACCATATCAAAGTTTTTTATCTTGACGTTGAAATTTTGGAGAAGTTTTAGGAGAGCATATTCTGTCATAAGAGGATCTAAATTACCTATCCATAGCCTGGATTCGTCAATATTTGAAAAATCCCCCATAGCTCTTTAAACGCTTTCCAGCCTAAAATAAAAACTCAGTAAATAATTAGCAAAGTAATAAACAATAACATATGCCGCAACGAATGTAAACAAGATAGATTAAACATAAATATTTTATCAATGGAAATTTTTATTTATTGTAAAAAAAAATATTTACGCAGTTTTTTTTATTAAACTTAATTTTAAAAATTGTTAAACAATTTACCCCTTTTTTTTTTATATCCGTCATTGGCATAAGGTCTCTGTTTAATTTTCATGACAAGCAATCAAATCAAACGATAAACGATCAAAGTCGTCGCCTAGAAATAAAATGTTCTGGAACGTTGCAAAATTTTTTAGCAGACAAATAAGGTCTGCATTTTTATTGTTTTATTCAATTTCTAGCAATAATTTACTTTGACGGGCTGGGGGGTAAGTTAGGGAAATGTTCATACCGTGAATACTATCGGTTTTCTTGGTCAAATTATATAAGAAATATGGTTATCATTTTCATTGAAGGTCAACATATTCTAATTTGTTAAACACTTCATTCTAGCACTACTCCAGTAAGATGTGAGGTGCAAAAGATGACTACGTTGCTGGTTGTGGACAACACTAAGATTGGTCAAAAAGCTAACAGAAATAGGAAAGCAAAAATTATTCATGTATACAATAAAACTGGTATTGGAAAACTCGGTGATAGAGTGAGTAAATTGAACTTAAACTTTACTTAAACATTTCATGATTTTTCTACTTTGACTATAAGTCCCTGGTAAGGTGAATTTCTGGTTTCTTTGTGTTGTGTAAAGATCACTAGACACTATGAGCAGTCGTTCTATGGAATTATTTGTAAGCCTTGTGATTAGACAGTAAATGACAACGAATTAGCATAATAGATATAGAATCCATTCATAACTTGAATGGATTAGACATTAAATGACAATGAAATGGCATAATAGATTTTAAATTATTTGTTGGTTATTGACTTCGTTATTTTAGCGATGATAACTAAAAGTTTTCACTTTTTTATTCAGGTGAGAGTGGCAATTCAGGGAGAGATGAAAATGGGTTACTTGGTTGGTCTCAGTCAAAAACAGACTCGCAACGTTGCTCGTTTTGACACAAACAACGTGGTACTGATGGAGGACGAAGACACGCCGACCGGAACCAGGATTCTGGCACCGATTCCATCTTCTCTTCGATCGAAAGCAAAGCTTTCAAAACTGCTGGCTTGTGCTACAAAATTTGTGTAGTTTTTTTTATATCGAGACTGTTTGTGTATGTGTTGTGGAAGGGTTATTATTCACGTTTATTATGTTATCTGAATTTTTCTTGTGTCCATTGAAAAGTGATGTCAAATATCTGGTAAATTGTTACTCGTCTCATTTCTACGTATGGTGGGAATTTATCGTGCTGGAAAAAAAACTCCCTAACTTTGATCAGATTGATTTATTTATTTATTGAAATGTACATAAATTTCTCTAAAAAAAGAAAAATTAATAATAATAAGGGATACAAATTCAGAAATGTCATGCATTTAGGTTTTATTTGAGGATCCTAGTTTTTTTTTTAATTTCTCTACACTTCCGACGTATTTAATCGTGTCCTTGGCAAAGATGTATCCAACTCCGGATGCTATTGTGGTCGCTGCCGTCAGATACCTATAAAATATATAGAATCAATATAAAATGAATACTGATCTTTTGGATATTTTGGCGGTTTTTAAGTCCAGTGCTTAGTCACTATATTCCAGTTGTATTGAACCATATAAGTTTTTATTGGATTTTGCAATGGCGAAACAGATTTTCTTGGACGCTATTTAGCTGAGTCTTTTCTTAACAAAATTTCCTATGGCTGTACATTGAGGTACAGCTGAAAAAATAGCTGGTAGATTGTGCTATTGCTAGATATTTCTTTCCATAGAAAAATTATAAGGAAGCAAAATGTAAATATTTTATACCAGAGGCACTGTAGTGCAGAGTGGTCGATAAATCCGAAAACTGGGGCAGCTAGCGTAGCTGCTACTAGTGAAAGCTGAACAGCTGTGTTTACCTGGGAGTAAAAAAAATTAAACTACTCTTAGTTTTCAATAAAATAATAAATTATATCTGAATTATAAGTTCGCCTTTTGAAATCTTTATTTTTAAAAATTACTCCGAAAATAATCACCTTGCTGATCGTGGTCGGCTGAAGTTTAACGGTGTGCTTTGCTGGATCAAAAAATTCCTTTAAAGATTTCTGGTGAAAAAATGTATTAAACATTTAGCTAACTTGATTTTTATTTAAAAAGAATGTGCTGCTACTAGTCATACCTTAAATCTCATTAATATTGCTGGATATGTTTTAACTTTTAGCAAGATTTTATCAGTTAACCTAAACACACAAACCCAAGTTTGATAACTTTTACGATACTTGTTCTAACTTTTCTCAAAAGTGCTTGTTTAGATGCTTTCTATCATAATAATAATAATAATACCTAAGATTTAATGATAATGAATCCGAGTTTTATTAAAGTGGCGTATGTTCTTCAAAAGAACTTCAAGACCACTGTAATGATGCTATAGAACTACCTTATAGATAAATAGATTAACAATAATAACGAAATTACGTACGGGTCGAGGATCGAGTGTCGTGTACCTTACGTACGACCCGGCTGACATTAGAAGGACGTCACGTGAGATTACGAGGCTCATCAGTGGAACTGTTTTTGAGATGGAAAAATGTACGGTCAATATTTTGATATAAAATACCGAACTGATAATATTATCAATAATGACAATAATAATATAAACGACCACATGTAGTGAAGACAAACGTGGAAACACGAACTAACGAGGAATGAGGTTCATGTACGTAAGCGTTCCGAAGAGGATGCTGACGAGTAATTTATCTGCAACGGGATCCATGAAACTGCCGAGTAGCGATGTTTGACTTTTAAAATTTCTTGCTATCAGGCCATCTAGCTGAAATTGAATGTGTTTTTATTGCAGTGATATTTTGAAAAAAGAATTGCAATGAAATATATTACTTAACAAAATAAACGTTATTTAAATCACAATTTCAAAAAAAAGTATTTTTAAGCTGGCGAACTCTCAAAAGTGGTATAAATAGATTTGAGAGTATTAATAGTTTTGATATTTTAGACAACTAATAACTAAAAAAACATAATTTTATTTAGTAAAATTCTCAAACAAAACAAACCAGATCAGTAAATCCGGCAAAGACAAAGATAGAAAGAGCAGCAGTGAAAGATTGTTCAACAACGAGATAACCTAGGATTGGTGCCAATGCCATCCTTGATGCCGTCAGAACATTCGGAATCGTCAAGATTTTCTTTTTTATCTTGTAAAATGAATTAGCAGTTTAGCAACATTTTAGTCTTTGCTCACATGTTCCTGGTTATTTTACAACGTATACTATTATAACAATGAATTATTACTAATTTCTTCAACATACTAAAAACAAACTTCGCTAAACGGATTCTAATTACATTATAATGAAAATATTCTAAATGTTTATCATATAAAATAGATTCAAAATTCAATAAAAGCACATAAATGATGACCATACGAGGTTATCGAAAAATCCTTTTTCCTTTTTATCTTCACCTTCACAATTCTTTTTGTTAACATCAGAAACCATAGATCTCCGTTGAACATTTCGATGGAGTGCAGTTGAAGGGCCATAGTCAAAAAGATTTTTAAGTCTCGTTCGTACAAATAAAACATCAATGTTACAATCCATTAATTTAGAAGAAAATTTTTGGTTTTTATGTAAAACAACAGGAGTGAATTTGTTGTGTACTGCGTCAGCTGCTGCAGACCTTTGCTGCCGATGCTGAGCAGTCCATTTGAAGCTTCTGCTGAACATAAGCAGAAGTGAATTTTCTCTCTTAATAAAAATAGAAACATTGCTAACAATATGAGAACTATAGCTGTTCATTATTCGTTGTGAATACACACGCTACAAATAACTATATTGCAGTCGTTTCCAACGTACTCTGTATTGAGCGACGATAAAGGAATGTTTACATAGACAGCAAATAATTATTTGTAAGGCAAAGTAAATCACAAACAAAATTTGAAATAAAAAAATTCATAGCAGACAATTTAAAATCATATGAGTGAAATTTTTTAAAACAAAATTTATGCTATCGTATGAAGCTGAAGCTGAGAATTTCATGCTTGAAAGTTTTCGTCTTGTCTATTTTTTTAGTATGGAAATACCTTCTTTTTTTAATACAAGATCCTACCATTCATAATTTGGTTTTAATGAAATCAAATTAAATTAAATCAATGCTAGAATAAATGATTTTTCATTTGACAATAGAACTGCAAACGATAATGAACACTTTATACGATAATCTGTTCCGAGCTATGTATTGTACAGATTTATAAACTTTATTTTAAAATAGCACATCTCTCTTGTTGTTCTTGTCGATTTGAATGATATCCGGTTTCCCCTTGTCTATGACAGCATATATTCGTAGAAGAGTAACAAACATAATCTTTTAGAAAGAGTGATTGGTCAAGTAAGGGGGATGGGGTGTTATAATAATGCACGACAACCTGTCGAGATTGAACACATTCAAAAAGTTATTCAGAGAAGATTAAAAAATTCCATTAAATAATTTCTTTGGTAAGACTAAATATCTTTTTATTCTAAGATGCAGATGTCTAATTTCTGGTAAAATATAAAAAATCAGTCAATAAAAATATAGAAAAAAAATTAACAATTAATGAGAACGGTTCTCCTAAAATGTGACTTTTCGGGAAATGTTCCTGGCCAGTCGCAGTCCGCCGCTGAATTCAAACAAAAGGAAAAGGAGGATGATAGTGAGGAACCACTTTTTTTGAAAAAAAAAGTTCAGCTAAGATGAGGATTCCTTCTTTCGATAATAGAGAGTAAATGGGACCACCTGGTAATATAATTATGCATGCATTTAAATATAAGATAACACTTTAACTACTAATCGTAATCATCATCGTCATCATCACCGCTACGACTTACCGATTGGGGTGCACACATGAGCCAAACTTGCTTCACGGTCGTCCAGTCGCTCAGCGCCCTTCCCGACGAGGTGACAATGTCAAGGTTGCAGGGATCCACGTTGAGTCGCGATCCCAGCAGCGATTTGATGTGGACGAGGCAGGCTCTCTCTGAACACCTGACAAACTTGTTTAACAGCTGATCGCACTCCTTCCGACTATCGTCGCAACTCTTTGAACAGCTGATTTTAAAAATATAACAGCATGAAAATTAATTAAATATCTGTCAGGAGACAACAGTTGAATGAAGTTTCTTTGTCGGCTTTAGTTACGCCGATCAAGCTTAATAGTGAACTTTGTATTAATGCATCATCGATACCTGTATCTTTCGAAACAGAAACAAAGCGTTTTGTCGTTGATGAACAAATGA
Organism: Erpobdella octoculata; assembly: GCA_963978895.1. NCBI lineage: Eukaryota > Metazoa > Annelida > Clitellata > Hirudinida > Erpobdellidae > Erpobdella > Erpobdella octoculata. The sequence goes on along the minus strand of OZ022247.1, from coordinate 24,548,672 downwards.
CCAAATTGATTCAGGTGTTCCAAGCCGGTTTGTGAGGAAATGCTTTCACCTGTTGAAAATGAAGTTTAGAAAATAAAAATGACAGGTGTTCACTTTTAAAATTTATTAAACTTCTTTCACTACAAAGCATGGTCAAACATTTATATAGAAAATATAAATAGATGAATAAAACATTTAAATGATATTAAACATCAAAATAAAATTAGCAAACAAGCAAACCATCTTTCAATTCCTTTAAGGAAGATGATGATGATGACGATTGCGGAGATGGACCGTAAAAATCTTCAATTCTTTTTTCTTCATCTTTGAAAATAAAATGTCTAATTTTTCATTTCAAATAGATAATTTTTTTTTACAAAATATTTTAGATAACAAATTTCATTGAACAAAGTAAACTTGATTATCACAAAACTTGCATTTTTTACAAATATTAACTCAAAATAACAATTTATATTGAAAATAAAAAATAGTACAATCATTAACTAATATTAAAAATTTACTATACAAATCTGACATACTTTCATAAAGACGTGGAATTAATTTGAAGATGATGTCCTGAAGTACTCTGTCCGGCTTCAAATTGAGCAGCGGTTGAGTTTCGTGAACTTTTTGACCGCACTGAGGACAGCACTTGCTCGTTTGGAGAAATTTTACAACGCAACTCTTGCAGACTTTTTTAATATAAAAAATGAATTTTTCTGCTATTAATATATGTAAATATGGAAAAAATATCATTTGTTTAAATTTCTAAAAATTAATTTTTACAAGTATAACTATCTCTAGTTATTAATATAAGCAGCTTACACGTGTGCAGACATTCTGTTATGGTTGTGGCCTCGATGAAGTATCCAGCACATAAAGAACACACAACATGTGGATTCAAATCTCGAATTTTTATTTTTATTACCTTTTAGAAAAAATAAATTAATGCATAAAAAATTTGGCTATTTATGCATCTTTGCTTCAACTTTCATCATCTTTCTGACAGACAATAATGACATGTTTACTATAATTTACTGGTAATCAGTTAATAAGTTCAGTCTACAAAAGTTAACCACCATAAGCCATAAGCCATTAGTAGTTAGTATTAATTATTTTATTGAAAGCTCGCGATCAACTTTAATTTAACTAACTGATTTCCTGAGTGCATCTTATATTAGGTTTCTAAGTACAAATTCTAAATTTCAGCAAAAATAATAAGATTCCCACTTGATCCATTAGTTGACTAAGCTATAAAATTACATTATAAGGACACTACCACTACAAATAAGTCGCTCCCATCTGTCCGACGTTAAAAAAAGCAATCAAGGAATTGAAAAGTGAATTCCAATCAGCACATTTTCTATCAGAAAAAACTTTCAAGTGACGCTATAAAATTATGTGATTTTGAAATTGTTTGCTAAAATATAATAAACTATATTCAAAATGACTAAAAAATAATAAAAACTAAAATAAAACTAAAATGATGACGATTTGTTATATGTGTGACTAATAAGGAACGACAAGTTGAGATAACTTTTATGGGTTATTTTCTACAAGGGATCAATAAAAAAAAAAAAAAATGTAAAGGAGAACGAAATAAAAAAGAGCGAAAAAAGAGAGAAACAAAATTTTTTTTTAACTGTTTCACCCTATCACTCGCTTAATCGTCTTCTCATCTGCTCCATTAAATCACTATCATTCATTCAACAACTCATCAAAGCCATCGTGATAACAAAATAACTTTTCAAAACATTCACGCTGGTTTGTTTTGCACTTAGTTTTAACAAAATACGCTTTTAATACCAGTTGTTCAGTGATGAGTAGGTAAGTGAACATGATCTCGAAAAAGCCGATTGGCATATTAATAATTAAATTAATTAGGTATATTTAGGGAAATTAGTACCTACGACATTTTTTTAAACTCATGATTGGAGTTTTTTTTATTTTTTACAATCCATTATAACCTATCATTGTTTAAAATTAAATTAAAAGATTTAACTGAATTCAACGTGTAGCCTAGATGGTGATGATGATGATGATGCATCATTCAGTAATTACCAGAACAACAACATTAACAACCATATATTCACTGCGTATAAGCGTGAATGTTTTTCCATGATATGTATTGAGGATAAGTCACGCAAGTTATCGTCGTCTCATTGCACCCCCTCCCCACTTGAATTTTCCCACCCCTTCTTCCCTCCCTCCCTTCTTGAATCGATATTTCACCCTGTTCATATAAGAAAGAAATTTTGTGACCACAGAGAAGCCTCAAGAGAGCGGTGACGTTGACCACGGTAAGTGAATTTTTTGGATGAATTAAGATATCCTATAATGTTATTAATGCGTGATATATGGTATTACCTGTATTCATGAAAAAGATGGGTTTAGGCTGTATGCTAACCGCATCTTCTTGTGTCATTGACATAAGCAAAATGAGTTATACTACCTACCTATACCATACCCATACCCTGTAGGGTAGCGGATCCAGGGGAAGCCATGCCCCCTCCCCGTGGACACAAAATTAACTTTTTCTGAAGTACTAAAAAATGTATAACAATATTATTACGAGAAATGCCGTTTAAAACTAGAAATAAGTGAAAAAGTTCAAATTGAAAGTTAGAAGAAAAGTTGATTACTTTTTAGGTAAATTACAAAATATTTAGCAACCGGCATTGGTTTTCCTGTGGGGTATATGGGTCTAAGATCAAATTTTTGTTTTTCCCGCTGTTTATGGCCCCACAATAGCCGCTTTTGGCCCCGCCGTTTGTTTGCCCCTCCCCCCCCGCAAAAGAAGTCTAGATTTGCCACTGCCTATAGGTATATAACTTATAACTCTTTTTATTCTACATAATGTACAGATGAACAGTGACTTTAAACAAAAATACACAAATAGCAAACAATATTTTCTTTATTATTTTCAGATCAGCGAATCCGCAATTATGGAGAAATTTAAAATTTCCTTTTCGCTATGGCTGTGGATATTTATAATTCCTTGTAAGTTTTATATAATGCGTAATTTGTTCAAAAAATACATTTAATTGATTAAGACAACTTAATTTGCAAATCTCAATTTTCAAATTAAAAAGGTATTAACTGTGACACACTGAACGGCGTTTGGACTGAGTGGACGGAATGTTCGCAGACTTGTGGTGGGGGAGGAGAGAGGCAGAGAGTTTGCCAAACTGCAGACCCAGCAAAGTAATATATTTTATTATTATAAAAAAATTGTTTTAATCATATACATATATAAGTCTTTTTCCGTATAGAAAAGTTGCACCAAACTGCGTTGCTCGCACTACGGAGATGGAGGAATGTGGGTTTGACGATTGCGCAGGTAGGTAGAGTTCAACAACCTGTTTCTTTTACTTTGTTTATTTTCAATATTTTCTAAAAAATTTATGAATGAATATATGTGTAAATGAACTAATGAATAATGAATTATTTATTTATGCCTCTTTATACGCCTACCTGACTGATGCAACTCAAAAGTGCAAAACGAATATATAATTTATTTTACAAACGACTAATTTCACTTCAGGAACAACCTATCGCAACGACGGGTTCAGTCCATGGTCAGAATGGACAGCTGATCCGGATGACCCTAAAACAGAGACTCGCGAAAGAGAGTGCCTGGACGAGATCAAAGGTTGCGAAGGTTATGATTCGGAAGAAAGAACAACTTTGATATATGTCAATCACAGTGTCAGCGGGTCCAGATCTAGTAGTAATACTTCTTCATCGTCAGCTGGTAATAAGGTTGTCATGGGAACGAACACTAGCAGCAGTGGAAAGGTCATCGTTTCCAAGACGACTCAAATTGTCGAATACGGTAGATATTATTGAAAGATTTTTTTTTCTAATAAAGTAGTTTTTTTATAACTTCAATAATTTTATGAAGTTCATAAATGATTATTATTAATTCATTTGCAGAAGAGTCGTGGGATTACTGGGAGGATGGAGATGAATCAATCAGCAAATACGGTTAGTTTTGGAAATAATGTAAATTTAAATAAATAATATAAAAATCAATGCATTAAAATAATGATAGCAATATTAATAGAACGACAGCATTAACAATTTTAACTTGTTTACTTTAACTATATAGATAACAATTAATACACATAATAATAAAAGAAATAAAATAAAACTGTTTCATTTTATTACTTCTAGAATGTGGTGACGAAGTAGCAGAAGACTGGTTCCCATGGGGAGCGTGGACAGCTTTATCAGATGGCGGGGAACGCAGGACGAGGGCTTGTAAAGATCAAACCAAACAATGTCGCGGATTCAACAGACAAACAAGAAGAAAAGTTTCGACCAATTCATTTTCCTGGGAGTATTTCTATGACGACGATGATGAAGGTATAACGTGTATAAGTTGCATTTTTCCGATGAACTTTTTTATCCACTGCATTGTAATTTACTTAAGTCACTTAAGTCTAAGTCTTAAGTCAAGTTGATATATCTTATATTTTCATTATTGTTTTTTTTTAATAAAGGCGAATCCGTACAAGAAGTAGCTGAAGATTGGTTGGATTGGTCTGAATGGTCCGAAGAGACACCCGGTTTGTGGTTGAGAAAGAGGGAGTGCAGGGATAAAGCAAAAGGACCGTGCAGGGGTCGTTCAGTTCAAAAGAAGAAAATGAAAACAGGTGGAGGAGGAGGTGGAGGTGGAGGAGTGTCTGAAATCGTCATTGAAGGTAGGATATTCTATGAGTTTTTTTTATTTTCAATAGATAATTAATAAATAATAAAACAACAAAAATAAGAATAACTCAATAATGATAATAATAATAATAATAATAATATATAAAAATAATAATAATATATAAAAATAATAATAATATATAAAAATAATAATAATATATAAAAATAATAATAAAATCAAGTATAAAAAGCAACAATCTGTTAAGTCCTTCTACAATCTTTCGAATCATTGAATGAAACATTTTATTATTTAGAGTGTTTTAATAATGTTTAATCAAATGATTTACCACTGCTTTATACAGATCAAGATGCTCATCCCGAAGACTGGGATGTTTGGTCCGAATGGGAATTAGGAGAGGGAGGAGCATGGACGAGAAACAGGAAGTGCAAAAATTCGGCCGGCCCGTGCAGGGGATCGGCAACTCAAAACGGAAAGAAGAAGCTCACGAGTTATCGAGAACTTTGGGTTGATGAAGAGTATGATAATGCTGAAGGTTGATCTTACTTATTCAATGGTTACATAGACAATAAGTCGGTAGCTATAATATCTATACCAATATATATTAAGCTTTTTTTTTTATAGTGACTCCTTGTAGCTTATATCAATAATATATGTGATATAATTACAGCATTTATTGGTCATATTTATTATTCGTCATTCACTTTTTAAAATTAAAACAATTTCTTAGTATTAACATTTGGAATCAAATATTTGATAATCGAATAATCAAACCTGTTTTAATTTCTATTCGTGACACAGATATTACGGAAGTGGCGGACGATTGGTTGGCATGGAGCGAATGGACATTGGATGTAGACAGCTCGTTGGTGAGAAGTAGGACTTGCAAGAACGCAGAAGCTGGAGGTCCATGCAGAGGAAGGAACAAGAGGAGAAGATACAAGAAGTTGTTTGAAGTAAAAGGAGAATGGGAATATCCAGTCGATGACGTTATCAGTGAGTTATTCTGTAGGGGAAAAAATAGGTGATGAAATTTGTCAAAAATCAAATAATTTATTACTTGTTTTTTAAACTTATAAAAATAAGTTATTTTGTTGGTGTTTAGTAACTCGTTAAAGTCAACCTGTTTTTTTTTCTATTATCAGTTAAAGAGGTACCTGAAGACTGGGAAGTGTGGAGCCCTTGGACGCAGAGCGTGGGGGGTTACTGGACCAGCATAAGGAAATGCAAGAATACTTCTTGTAGAGGAAAGAGCATTAGAAAAAAAAAGAAATCTGTTTCGAGAGAAGCGTTTGATTACATCGAAGAAGAAGAAGAAGGTTGCCTTATTAGTCTTTCTTTGTTTTGATTTTATGTTGGCGTCTGCTCGAAAAATAAATTTTGTATTACGAAATGAATTTTTTTTAAGAAGTGGAAGAAAATCTTGACGACTGGAATGTTTGGAGCGAGTGGACTTCCGAATCGGAAAACGTTCTCGTGAAGAAAAGGGTTTGCAAAAACCCTGCAGGACCGTGCAGGGGAAGAGATAAAAAGAAGAAAAAGAAGAAGCAATATTACATCAGCGGTGATTTCGAGTATTCCATCGATGCTGGCGCTCGTTAGTAATCAATTAATCATTTGTTTGGGTTTTTATCAAATATTTTTTAATTATTCTAATAATCATTTGTTTGTGTTTTATATAATAATAATAATATAAATAATAATAATAATAATAATAATAATAATAATAATAATAATAATAATAATAATAATAATAATAATAATAATAATAATAATATTAATAATAATAATACAATTTGTAATGCGCCATATGTCAATTGCTTGTATAGATATACATAAAATTATTCTAATGGCCTGTTAATTAATTTCTAATTTATTTATTTACCACAAATTGACCAATAATATATACTCAGATTTCTTGATAATTGAAAGATGAAAAACAATTGATTTTGTTATTTCGTAAAATGTTTCAGTTTGTGCCGAATTATTTTTTCACACATCGACTTATTTAATTTTTTCACCAATCGAAGCTGCCGAAGTTGCCGACGATTGGGAAACTTGGTCTCCGTGGACAGAAGAAAATCCAAATACGTGGATCAGCAAGAGGAAATGCAAGAACACATTGTGTCGTGGTAAAGACGTAAAAAAGAAGAAAAGACCTTCGCTACCCGCAACTTCAGAACCGTCCGGCGAAGGCGGAAAAGCAACCACCGTCCTTCCGGGTGCTACACCTACCACAGAATCTGGAATTGGTGAATTTATAAACCAAGCAGGTTATATAAAAAAAAAAAAACTTGATTTATAGATTATAACTATTCTGAAAAGATTGAATATTTAGTTTTGATGATTATGTTAGTGAACTGAAATTTCTTTAAACAGTTGATGGGAAGTGGGGCGAGTGGGGAGAATGGCAGCCCCCCAGCGGACCCAAGAATACGATTTTAAGAACGCGATTATGTAACAGTCCTGAACCATCTAACGGAGGTGCAGGGTGCCCCGGTTCAGACACTGAAATTTACAATGAAACAATTGGTTAGATTGGGTTTAAAACATTATTGTTTTTCAGTATTATTAATAGGATATCTTGTACATCCATAATTATTTATATTTCTAAGTTATAAAAATCAGGTTTATAACAACCTAAGGAGACTTCTGTGTCATGCTGTAATTGAACTTACTAATTTTCTAAACCAAAAAGATATTCAAATTAATATGTTTAAGACTCAATTTCATAAGCTGGTAATATGTTTGAAAAAAAAAACTTTAGCTGTCAATGGAAACTGGGGTCCTTGGAGCCCGTGGTCTGGTCCCCTGGATAACAACAACCCCACTCAAATCAAGAGAACAAGGGCGTGTGACAGCCCGGTTCCTTCCAATGGAGGCCTTGAATGTGCTGGAGATGATGTGGAATATCAACCTCTTCTTATTTGTGAGTTTTTTGTTTTGTATTTTTAATTGTTATTTGTTTATACTGATATTTTAATAAATCATTCAATCTTTTTAATCAATTACTATTTTAATTTTTTTTTAATTTTTAAAAATTTTTCATTATTTTAAAAATTAATTTTTTTTTTATTAGATGAATTAACTAAACAATTAATATAAAAAAAAACTGAATATCACTTTCTCTTTCAGCTGTGGATGGCCAATGGAGTGACTGGACGGAATGGATACCTGCTGCAGGTGACGACACTGTCGAATCACGGACAAGAAGCTGTACGAATCCAGCCCCGTTCCACGAAGGGAAAACATGCGACGGATCTTCCTACGAGTCGAGAACCGTGTCGAAACGTTAGAATTTTGTTTTTATTTCGTTTTTTTAAATATATATATATATATATATATATATATATATATTAAAATATTTCTAAAGTTTCGTCTTAATGATTATTTACTTTTCAGCTGTTGATGGCGTTTGGAGCAACTGGGGTGCATGGTCGGAACCTCTGAAGTCGCAAAACCCCGAAACTTTATCGAGAAAAAGATCATGTGATAGTCCTTCACCTTCGAACGGTGGAAAAGAATGCCAGGGACCTGATACCGATTACAAAGAATACTACAGTCGTTAGTATTTATATATTTAATGATTTTTTTATAGCAATTAACAAATTATTGATTTTCTAACTTTTATCTGGTTAATTGAGTTCATCAAAATGTTGATGATTCATTGTAACGAACATATCACTTGGATGATTCCTAGCAATCAATGGCAACTGGGGCAGCTGGGAAGATTGGCCAGTAGCCCTCCCAGGTGCAACTAAGGTCACGAGGTACAGGAAGTGTAACAGTCCTGCTCCTAATTACGGAGGGCTTTCGTGCGATGGACCTGATAGTCAAACAAAAGATATTATTTTGCGTGAGTTGTTTTTGAACATTTTAAATATTAAACAACATTGACAGATATTTTATAAGATTATATTATAAAACATTAAAAAAAAACTTTTCTCAAAATTTACTATCAAAAATGTTTGAGCTTAAAACACACAAAATCTTGTCCACTAAACTATCAACGATTTTTGTTGAAATAATGTTCTTTCACAATAAAATCAAGTTAATTCATTTTTTAAATTATTCTCAACAGCGACTAACGGGGCATGGAGCAACTGGGGACCGTGGTCCACCCCTAGCAAAAATTCAAACCCCGAGACCCTAACAAGAAAACGTCTGTGCAATAATCCGGCGCCTGCCAACAACGGTGCAAACTGTCCGGGACAAGACTCTGACACTAAAGAAGTCGTTTATCGTGAGTTGAAAAGACAAAAACAATTGGTTTTTTTTTAGCATGGAAAGTTCTATAATACGTAATTTGTTACAAAAGTTTAACCGAAGTATTTGACTGAAAATTCTATTTAAATTTATTAATAAAATAAATAAATAAGAAAAAAAATAATATAATTAATACTTCATAGCAATCAACGGAGAATGGAACGAGTGGTCTTCGTGGTCCGAACCCGTCGAAGGATCCGATGTTCTTACTAGGATGAGAGTTTGCGACAATCCACTGCCGAAGTACGGAGGGCTGCCCTGCGAGGGAAGCAGTATCGAAACTAAAGATTATATCAGAGGTCTTTTTTTTAATTTTTTTGAATATTATTTTATTATTTATAAATCAATATATTCTAATCTGTCGCAATGAACAGGATGACTAAAAACTCTTCCTGATCAAATAGAACATCATTAGTATTCTAGTTTTGCTTTTAATAAATTCGGTAAACATTTTCAGTCGTCGATGGCAACTGGGGAGAGTGGAGCCTGTGGTCACTCCCTACATTCCTTGAAAATCCTGAAACTCTCACAAGAAGAAGGGACTGCAACAACCCTCTACCGAGCAACGGCGGTAAAAATTGCGAAGGAAGTAACACAGAGACACAGGAAGTAACCAGACGTCAGTTGTAGTGATTTGTTTGTCTTTGTATCGAACATTTTTTGTCGTTGTTTAGGTAAAAAAAAATATTTGAATATTAATTTAATGAACTTGTAAAGCGATCGATGGAAACTGGGGACAGTGGGGAGACTGGACACCTTTAGATGCAGGAAAGAAGGAAAGAAAGAGAGGCTGTAACAACCCCGAGCCCAAGTACGACGGCCAATCTTGCATCGGATCGGATACCGAAGTTTACATACCTGAAGGTAGGCCAGACGTGTAAAAGTCTTACGAATGATCTTCTAAATTAAAAATTAAATATTATAGATGAAACTAAACAAATTTAATTTTAAACTCCGCCTCACTTTTGCGAGCCAGTCCTAAGCCTGGATAAAGAAGGTGGGAATAGTTAAAAAGATCAAATTAATCCACGACAGGAAGTACTTAAGTGCTTCCAACATACAGCCATTTCAGTCTTAAAACACCTGGTTTAAAGGACTATAAACTATTATAAAAAAATTTAATTTGCTAAAAATAATCTAAACGTAAAATCAGCTACTCTAGAGTAACAGTTAACAGTCGTTCAGCAAATGAATAAACCAAATAAATATTTTTACTCAATTTATTAATATAACACTTGAAAAAAAAATTCAGTGGTTGATGGAGGATGGACGGAGTGGGGTCAGTGGTCAGCCGAGACCTACCAGATGAACCCCGAAACCATCACCCGACAGAGGTACTGCGAAAATCCGCGACCTGCCAACGGGGGAAAGAACTGCGAAGGATCGAGTACTGAGGCGCAAGAAATCAAACGCCGTCAGTTGCTGTTTATTTTGAGAATGAATTTAATAAAAAAAAATCTGTTTATTTATTATTACTTCATATTTAAAAAAATTAACTGGATATAAATATAAATTTAATTATTAATAAATAGAAATGAAAATTATAATAAATTAATAAAATATTATTTTTGCACGTTTTTTTACAGCAATCAACGGGGGATGGTCTACGTGGTCTGAGTGGTCGGTCAACCCGGATAACGGGGACAATGTGAGAGAACGTTCTTGTAACAATCCAGAACCACAATTTGACGGAGTGGAATGCCAGGGAGATGAAGTTGACGTGAGACCGAAACCGAAGAGTGAGATTTGAAGATACCGTAGTAGTAGATTATATATATGCTCTTTTAATTCCGAATAAAACGACTTTAAATGCATTTATTAACTCCAATGGAGTTTACACTGAATATTGAATATTTCATTTAAGAAATTCCATTAAAATTGCCAATTAATTATTAAATATATAATTTTAGTCTATTTGAAATTCCATTAAAATTGCCAATTAATTATTACATATATAATTTTAGTCTATTTGAAATTCCATTAAAATTGCTAATTAATTATTAAATATATAATTTCAGTCTATTTGAAATGTGTTTTCTAGCATGTCCCGAAGGATATACGTTCTTGAAGGAATCTGGGAAGTGCTACAAGTTGATCAAGAGGAGGATGAGCTGGGAATATGCCAAGCAAGCCTGCCAGAAGCTCAGTCCGAATATGCACCTTGTTAAGATCAACGACGAAACCGAACAGAATTCCATCGCCAATTTCTTCATGGAGCAAAATAGTTTAGTTTTCGACTTCAAGCCCTTTAATTTTATTGCATTTTTCTGTTAATTCAATCAATTTTTTTCTGATTAAATTATTCCTTTATTTTAAAATAAAAATGTAATAAATATAGATTAAATTATTGATTTTTATTTATTTTAAATAATTATTTTTTTATTTATTTTTAAATATAGATTAAATAATTATTTTTTTATCTCCTTACAAAGGTACCATCCAGAAGAAATGCTTCAACCCAAAGAAGAACAACGTCCTGGTATGGACCGGTGCCAAGCATTTCGAAGAAGCCACAGAAGGTTCCTTCTTCTGGGACGGAGACGAGAACGAAGACCCTTCGGACAACGAAGTAGATTTTTCCGACTGGACAAAGGATGCTGCCGACCAGGTGGCAAAGGTCAAAGGTGAACAGTGCGTATTCTTCAAGTACCCTGAGTACAAGTGGACGTTCGGACCTTGCGGATGCAGGGGGAAAGAGGATCACTCGACATCGGTTGAGTTGGTATCCTTTTTTTCATAGTTGATTAATTTTTCATTTTTATTGATGAAATAATTTTTTTTTAATATTTTCATTGTTACTTTTAGAGATTCCAGTAAATCTACTGATTCAAAAGGTAAATTAAAGTTTTCTTTTATTACGTTTAAGCAAATTACATTTTTATAGAAATAAATAAATATGGACAAAATGGAACAGAAACGGAAAATGTTTATTTGTTGGTGTGACATCATTACATAATTTACTTCTACTCTAAAGGAGTCCCAGAAGATTGGAACCAGTGGGGTTCCTGGACGCTGAGCGCCGGCGGCGACTACGTGAGAACGAGAACGTGTAAGAATCCGCGCAAGACATGTAAAGGTAAAAAGAGACAGTCGAAAACCACTCTCGTTGATACGGTCGAAGAAAAATGGGTCTACGAACAGGACGGTTAGTGAGATTATTATATTGAGATTTAGCATACGCCTTATCAAGACAAGTCTTGCTCAAGGCGAGAGAGGGAGGGTACTTGCAAAGGCAGCCATTTATAGGCGCCTACCCCTTTAGCAAATGCGAGTGAACTCCTTGCTTAAGGGAGTTACGCTGGTGACGCCGGCGAGGTTCGAACTGCCGACCTAACGATCGACAGGCGAACGCTCTACCGCTCTGCCACCAGCACTGTTCTTGTTCTTGTTCAGCGTGATGTTTGGGGATAAATAAATCGATAGAGGCGCTGAATACGGCTGCCTGCATTGTAGTGGTCTTGAAATCGATTCGTCGGTATAACACCACTGTAATATCATCGGAATCTTTATCTTTATCTTTGTCGGGTTGAAGCAAATTGCTGTTTTGCCGTTACAGATACAAAAGATGACAAACCTGAATTAGAAAATCCCGAAGACTGGACAAAATGGTCAACGTGGACAAAAGAGAAAGAAGGTTGGGAGATAACAACCAGAAAATGCCAGAAGGGAGATGGTCAGTGTCACGGGAAAGATAAGAAGAAAAGGAAGAAAGTTATTAGAACCATAACGAAAGAAGATATGTTTGATCCACTCGATCCTGCCAACTTGTTGGAGTGGGATGTTGATTCTAACGATAACGGAGGTTAGTAAAAAGGAAGTATTATAAATAATAGAGATGCATTGATTATTTTAATTTAATAAATAATTTTTATTTTAATTTAATAAATGATTTTTATTTTAATTTAATAAATAATTTTTATTTTATTTTAAAAGCAAACCCAGAAGTACTCGAAGATTGGGAAAACTGGGAATCTTGGACTCCCAGTGCCGACGGACCATTGGAAAGAAAGAGAAAGTGTAAGAATCCCAGTGGTCAGTGTAGAGGGAAATCAATTCAGAGAAGAAGGCGAAAGACCTGGAGAGTTGAAGGATCATGGACAGTTGATATTACAAAAGAAGGCTAGTTTATTTAGACATGTTGTTTTAGAAAATTTAGCTTATTTCATTTGAAACATATTAATTTGTCGTTCAAATTATTTTTACCCGATAAATTATTTCAGATGATGAAAACACTGTGGATTTCGCACCGTGGAGCGAATGGACGGCTGATCCCAACGGCTGGTGGTTCAAGACCAGGACCTGCAAGAAACCGGACAACTCCTGCACCGGGAAATTGAAAACGATCAAAAAGAAGAAAGGATGGAGAGTTGTTGGATCATCCATGTGGGACAAAGGATGGAATAAGGGCTGGGGTCGGGGACTCGATATCACAGACTTTGTTGATTTCTCGTTAGATTCCGATGGAGGTTGGTTTTTTTAATTATTATTTTGAACATTTTAACGAATCATCTGTTCAGTCCCAAGTTTGAATTTTCCAGGTGTTTTGGATGTTCCTGAAGACTGGGAAGAATGGGAACCGTGGAAACTGGGACCGGATGGTTCGTGGATAAGGCAAAGATCTTGTAAAAATGGAGCTGCAGGACCGTGCAGAGGCAAAGCCGTACAGAAGAAAAGAAGAAGAATTTGGAAAGCGATCGGATCTTGGTCGGTCGATGTTGGAGACGGTACGAGTATTTGTTTCAATTTGAACAACTTTTATTATATTTTTAAAAAATATTTTATATTCTAAATTTACAATAAAATATTTTAAATATTTTATATTTAAAACAAAGTCGAGATGACATCAATGTATAAATGATGCTATAATAAAAGCGAAATTAAAAAAAAATTACTTTTTGCAACGCAGAAGCAGAAAATCCCGGAGACTGGGGACCGTGGTCCGAATGGGCTTCCGACAGTTTTGACTTGTGGAAAAGAACCAGACTGTGCAAGAATCCTTCTGGACAGTGCAAAGGAAAAGCGAAACAAATAAGAAGAAAAAAAATTAAAAAGTCAAAATGGCGCGTGAAGGAGTGGAGCTCTAAATCCGTTTCCAAGTCGAAGTCGGAATCCGCATCGAAATCTGGAGAAGATCCGTCGTCGGTCTCGCTGGAAGACGACGGAGGATGTACGATGAATTTCACGGATTAATAAATTAATTATTATTGTGATTAATTATAAAAAAAATAATTTATTAAAAAAATATGCAGCATTCTATATCTATTATTTTGATTAAATTCCATAAATATTATTTTGATTAAATATATAGAAATAATTATTTAAAAATACGCAGCATTCGGACACTGGGACGTGTGGTCCGACTGGGCGCCGGCGGGCGAAGGAATTTTCAAAAGAAACCGGAAATGTAAAGCGTCAAGATTCGTCGGCGCGTGCCGCGGACGTGATACTCAGACGAAAAGAAGGAGAATCTGGAAGAAAGAAGGAGAATGGGAAGTGGAAAGTTCTGGAGGTTTTTCATATTTTGCTGTGTTATTATAAGATCATGGGGGGAACATACTCAATAACTGAAGAGGTTGGGGTAAGGAGTTGGCAACCTTTCTTCTGAAAATAGTCATTGACTTAAGCGAGTTCAAAAATTGGTAACTTTTCCTCCAAAAATTGGGGTATGGAAAGCCTAATATTGTTCTTCCCAGCCAAATTATTGGGGTGAGGGACCCATCCATGTTTAAGATAAATAATAATAATAATACTTTAATGATTTAATCATTTTTAATGAATCATATCAGATGATTTCTACAATAACAGATGTTGAAATGCTTCATTTTAACTAACTGCTCTTATATTTTTACTATTCCACATGACATTCAGTTCTGATTGTTTTGTCACTCATGATGCAATATTATATAAATATTATTATAACCGATGCGTTTTTGAACTAAAGATGACGATCCAAAAGACTGGAACCAGTGGAGCATGTGGGTTACGGACCCTAAACTTGGCATCCAGTTCAGGGTCAGAGGATGCAAGAACTTGAATAAGGACAAATGCAAAGGAAGAGACAGACAGGCGAGAAGAAAAATCCGTAGAAAGGTCAGCCATCTTTACGGAAGAAAAGCCTGGAACTGGGACGTTGATTGGAAAGGAAACGGAGCCATCAAGTGGGGCGGACTAACCGGATTCGGGGCCAACTTTGGATCAGATCTCGACGATCAAGGACTCGGGTCGGGGAACCTGGCTGATCAAGGTTTGGGATTGGGAATCGGCATCGGCGGTTTAGATCTTGATCTTGATCTCGGAGTTGGAGAACTCAACTGGATGTACGGAGATTGGGAGTACGACTCAGCTGGAGGTAAGCCACCCATAATTTGAAATATATGATTGTATAGTATAACATAAAATATTTATTTTAAATAATAATATTATTAATAATTTATTTTATTAGAGTATGCACACCAAGAAGAGAATCCTGATAATTGGTTCACCTGGGGTGACTGGCAGCAAAACGAAGAAAATGGATGGATGGTCAGGATCAGAAACTGTAAAAATACCGGCGTAGGATCGGACTGTCAAGGAACTGCCAAGCAAAGAAGGCGACTGAGGTCGTGGGTGGTTGAGAAACAATGGCTCATAGAAGATGTTGATGGTTTGTATTTTTGATATAATAAAAGTTTGTATTCCAAGGATTGTATTACAGGTTAGTTTTTTGCTAGTTACTATTTTATAACTCAGACTTTTCAATAATACATAGAACTTTAATGAGATTATTTTAACAATAAATAAAAAAACAAGTTTTCTCTTTTCTTCCCAAAGGTGATGACGGCTGGGACGATTGGAAGGAATGGGAAGAAGAAGCTGACGGATTGGGACTGTGGTTCAGGTCCAGATCGTGTAAAGCCGGAGACGGCAAATGCCAAGGAAACCACCGACAACTCCGAAAACTCAAGGGCGTTCGATGGGGTTTTGGATGGGGCTGGGATTTGAAAGTAGGAGCCTGGTACAAGGGATGGGGATGGAATTGGCTCGGAGTAGACGGCACTCTTCAGCACGGTAAAGGAACGCCTCTGGCAGAGACGTCCGCCTCGGGATGGAGATGGCTGTGGGCTTCCGGCTCTCGCAAGCTCAGAGCAGGTCACATGTTTTGGTGGGACTGGCTCTTTGGAAATGATTGGAGCTTTGGTAAGCTTGTCAAGTCACGACACAAGGGCTGGGCACTTGGAGCGAGCTGGAAAAAAGGCAGAGGAGCATTGCACGGAATGGGATGCGGTTGGAAAGCGGTTCAAAAACAAGGTTGGGGTAAAATGGCTGTTGGCTCTGGAAAAAAATGGAACCGAGCATTTAGTTTTAGTGGAAAACTGTCTCACGGAGGAGGTGGCGGAAAATGGAGAAATGCCAAGTGGGGAAACTTCAGAGAAAAATCTCACGGAGCCGGCTGGAAACGGAAAGAATTCGGATTCGGAAACGGACAAACCAGCGGAGGCGGTCGCTGGGGACACGTCAAGTTAGGTCACGGTGATCGATGGAATAGATGGTCATCCGAAGGTGGAGCCGGTGGGAAAGACTGGATGAGCATGCAGCACCACGGCAGTCACGAGTTGAAGACAGGAGGAGGTTTCTCGATTTTCAATTTCCTCGGAGGAGCGGGAGGCAAAAAAGGTTCGGGATTCCGAAAGGCTGAGCTGGAATCGTCTAAAAACATTAAGATTCGGGAACCCGTACGTGGACCCATACACGAAACCGTGGCGAAAGACAGTAACATTGCAGTAGGCACATTCGATGCCAAATCGGGACATCACGGTGGCGGACATGGATTCATATTTGGCAACATTCGTCCGTTTGGGTTCGGCGCCGTTCATCACAGAAAGAAGAGAGACACGGGTTCACTTTTCTCTGAAGATGGAGAGGCAGAAGTCGTCCTGAGGAAGCACGCCAAAGGAGGATCTCTGAATTTGAACTACGACTGGGGCGATGGAGATTTTGAAGTCTGGAACGAAGGCGGGCCCGACTTTGACCAAGAAAATGAAAAGTGTGGATTCGAAATGTGTCCACTCTGCGAAATGGAAATTGTGGAATAATTTCACACTTTCTCAAAGATTTTTGAACATTGAATAGTAGTGAAACTTTTACATTCACTTGAATTAATTTGTTTTAAAATCATTTGAATTTTTAATTTTAAATAAAATTTGTAATGGGAACAATAAAATATTTATTTTTTATCTCTTGGTACAAATGGTTATTTCTTTCTAAAAATTGAGTCAGTAAAAATTGTTGGGTCAAAAATAATTTGAGTATGAGGGTGCTTGCCAAACATGAGCCTTTTCGTTAAAAAAAAATCCTAAAGTATAATCTTCTATATGTGGAGCATATCAAAGATTAGAATCGCCCAAAAATGTAGCTAATGATCTTTTCTGTCTCTGCCCATAACTGTGCCAGAACCTCCTCAATGGAGTCACAAAAAATATCTGGTCGAGACAAATTCTTATTCTAGCCCAATCTCCTCCCTTAATATTTTTTTCAGAAATAGACCAAATCTTAAATATCCAGCTGCAGAAACCAAAAACTGCACAATCATGGGGGTATGCAGATGCCATAGCAGCTGATATAGCTTCTGCCACTTAAAATTTTTCCTTTGTCCATAACTAGGCAATAACCTCATTGAGAGAGAGAGAGATCTGAGCATCATCATAGAGAAGTCCAAATTCGACAAAAACTTCTATTTCGTGATCAACAAACTTCTTTTTTCTAAACTTTTTTTAAAGACACTGAAACAAACAAAATAAAAACAAATATTTTTTCAATCAGCAAAAAAAACTATTTTTAGGAATTTATTAGAGAATGTAATAAATCGGAAACCATGTAATTCGGCTTCTATGACGTTGTCATGGATATATACGTAACAAGCTACATCAGAAATAAGCAACATTGAAAAAAAAACAACAGTAAAAGGACTCGTTTATTATTAAGCACGCCACCACTATTTGCAAGCTGTATGTAAGATAATGATAACCAGGAAATGGCTTACGGCTGGCCACGAAACAATTCGCAATTTCAAATAATTAGATCCATCGTTTTTTTTTTTCTTAAACGTAAACAGACGACACAAACCGAGAAGTTAAAAATAATAAAACAGATGCCAGATAACCAGAAGAGAGACAAAAAGAAACAGAAAAGGCAAAACGGGCAACTTAAATGATGATTCACGAAAGATCTGCGTGTAAGCAATGCTCTGTAGCGTGACCATATCTTGGTTACGTCAATGCGCTAATATTTCACAAACACACACACAACAAACAAGACAAGAACAAAGATCACATCAACTGAGACGTCTTCAAATTTTTCGTCACGGATGTCGATAACAAACAAACAAACACAAAGCCAACAATGATTGAGAGAGAGAGAGAGACTTCAAAAATATTTCCCTCACGCACACATACATGCACGCATATACGTACTTCAAACGATCTAGATGCAAAATCGCAAATCTGAGTAACAGTTACTGAATTTAACTGGTCAAAACCTTGTCGCATGATAAGCTATACGTGGAGCACATCAGAGATTAGCATCGCCCGAAAACGTAGCTGATTATCGGATTATTTCGTTTAATCTGTGTACGGAATTCATTTGAAGAGTAATATAACAACACAAATTACAATTCGTAACAAGAAAATCTGATTGTTTTAAATAAACGACATTCAACGTTTTATCCATCTGGTGACATAATTGAAAATCAATAAAACTAAAAAATGCAGCATTTTTGCTCAAAACAAGATCGCTCATTTCGAAATTAAGACACGATATACACTCGAGAAGAGAGCTTTTGGTTAATCGTATGATCAGATCGAATATTTATTTTGCGGCATTGCAGGAATCTTAGCAAGTAAAATAAAGATGTCATCACACAAATTAAATACACGAAATTGTTGATCTCTTGAAAACTATTCCTCCAAAACTTTTGAAAGCAGCCCAGAACCAAAGACATATATATATATATATATATGTGTGTGTGTGTGTGTGTATAATGTTTGTTTGTGTGCATGTGAGAGAGAGCGAGAGGGAGACAAGCAACAACAACAATATGCTAATGAGCATCATCATCATCATCATCATAACCCACTTGACTTAATGAACTATGTTGCCGATATTTTCTTTCACATCATCAACGCATCGTCAGTCAGAGAAAGGTTTCGCAAACTCTTTACTCGGCCTCTTCCAGAACGTGCTTAACTTTCGAGAAGTCGAAATCGGATCCGGTCGATCTTCTGAAAATGTTGAGAACATCATCGCAAGTGGTCTCAAAATGACTTGTTGCGTCATAGCTTGTGGAAACAAATATCTGTGAGATATAAATTTATATATATATATTTTATTTATTTCCTTTAGCTTACTTTTAACATGACTTCATTGATTAAATCAAAGGTCGAACGCGATATAATATCGTACAAAATTAATTCACCTGCGATTCTTTGCCATCTTCTATCGGCTCAAAGAGATCGCTCACAGCAACAAACCTGAGAAATCAAGACAAAAATTATTTCCATTTGATATCATCCCCCCAATCTTCCAGTAAACTAGCCCCCACCCCACACCCCCACCATCTTCCCCTCCCTGGCACATTGAATTGCCGTTTTCAGTAGAGAATCATCGTGACTAAACAAACTTTTCTCTGATTTCTCCGAGTAGGTCGAGTCCTGGTTTCAGCTCCATCTCCGGTTGATCAGTTTCGACAGTGGTCGCTACAAGTACTAAGAAGAATCCTTTGGCAGTGACATTGTGAGTGGAACTCACACAAGAGATATAGATGTCTGTTCGTTAGTGAAAATTCAATTTTTAAAAAAATCAAATCACTAACGCAAAAATGTAATAATATAGACACGTCAATACTTACCATTTTGTCTTCCGACTTGTTTTTGAGGAATTATGACTTGGCACGAAGCAGCATCATTGGTATTTGGAACTGGATGATCTAATATGCAAATAGCCCTTACAACCTGTAATTAACGGTCATCATCATCATCATCATCAACAACATTTATTTTTAAAACATCCCTACTCCATGTATAACCTAGGGTTGGACGTTTTCTCCACAAGTTGTTAAACTGACGAACCAACCGTCTGCATTCAAATTACGCAATCCAATTAGTTTCTCACCTGACCAACTTTCTTGCACCTGTCCGTCGCGTAGGTGGGATCGCAGATGACCATGTTACATCGGGCGACGTCGTTACCCGATTTTACTCCGATGAGTTTTCCGCCGTCGCAAACGATTTCATCCACCGGCTTGTCCAGCATGTACGTTCCTCCGTATACGGCACTGAGCCTGGCGCGTGGAATAAAAATTTACGTAATTTAATGTAATGTAAAGTAATGTAAAGTAATGTAATGTGATGTAAAGAACATTTGTATAGCAAAAAAAACCTAATATGTAACAATTTCTTGTGTTTATTTTTGATTATTTCAATAATTCACAAGGAAATCCTACCTGGCAAAACCCTGAGGCAGTTCTCCAAGGCCATAGAGAGGATAGAGATATGGAGATTTGCCATACCTGGCCAGAGAATCGCTGTACAATTTTATCCTTGATAGTGTTTCATGTGCTGGCATGTCCAGATAGCTATCATATAACAAATAAATTAAAGTAATAAATAAATAAATATAAAACTATGAAATTAATTAAACATCTGTAAGTCATCTAAAATAAAATATTAGCCATTTTTTACTTTTTTTTATAATATAAAAGTACTCAAAACAGACTCATCGTTCAGATAGAGAGCAAGGGCATGCCCGGTAAAGTCGGCCACACTTGGGTCAAGGTCAAACTTTTCAAAGCATTCTTTCATTGTCTGCTTTGAAGCATCAAATCCATCCCAAGATGACGAATCATTTATGTTGTATTCTTGAATGAACTGGAGAAAGGACCTGTACCTTGGCTTTTCCATCATTCCCATCAGGTCTGTATTGAAATGTAAACAATACTACACAGCAGAAGATGTAGAATAAACTCTAGAATCTTTTGTCATAACAAAAATCATTCCAACATAAATAAAATCATAAATTTCTCAAAAAGCAAAGGTAATTATATTAAATAAAAAATATATTATTTTATTATGAACTTCAACTAAGTGTTTGCATCCAACGACTGACCAGACACTAGAGCTTCTTTTTCATTTGCAGGTACCTTGTGTATTTTACCCGCCTTGTACACGTAGCTACCCTCAACGGATTTGAACTCCAAATATCTGGTGACCCCCGTGTGAATCAACAGCTTCACAAGCTCCCCTGAAATTCAAAAAAATTTTCAATTCAATAATTATACTCAATGCTCTTAAATATTTCTGAGTAATATGATGGATCCTTTTGGTTTTTAGACCATTTTTAGTGTAGACAACTGATATTTGTAATCTTGTTAGATTCTTGGTCCTTTTTTCAAAATATCGAATATTCTATTAATTTATGTTTATCTACCAGTAACTATAAAGGTTAATCATTAAACTTTGCTAATTGAGCATTAGGTTTCTTGAGAAAAAAATAAAATTACATAATACCAATCCGGTATCGAATCGTACAATTTACGATAACCATGGTGCACAGTACCCTTTTATACGACAATTTACTAATTCAATATTTCAAAAGATTTACCGCTAGCCATGAGAAACTTCGGAATCAAATCAACGTTCCAATCTCTCGGTCTTCCATACTCGTCCAGGTTGGTTTTATTGACTTTAAAATGAGTGAAGAGCTTGTAAAGAAAAATAAATTACAATTAAATAACGAATAAAATTAATAACTAATGGTTCTGTTATTTGAAAGTTCTCTCTACTAAACCCAATAATCAACACTTCAACATACATAATTTCCAATGTCTGCATGTATGTATATATATACATGTTATGCACTGTACCCCGTACGTTTCAAAAAATTAAGGTATTTTTGTGCATTCTAGACACTCATGCAATATGCGCAGGAAATATAATTACATGAAGTGTGGTTTTATTTAAAATAAAAAGACAGTATTTAATTAACTAAATCTCTCTATTTACACAACTTGGTATTTTGAGAAAAAATATTTTAGGACACAGTTTCCAAAAAAGCTTCACTTAACATAACCACAAACAATTTAGAATGACAACATTTATGAATTGATTAATGGATAGGATTGTAATTGGATTATAATTAAATCGAATGAATGGCTATAATTAAAAACTTATTAAAAATTACCAACAGACAGTAGATAGATGAGAAATAAATGTAGTAAAAAATAATTATCACCTCATTAAGAGGAGTTAGTGAAGTGCTTTCTCCTCCATAATACTTGTTCCTGTCCATGTGCAGTACCTTCTTTCCACTAACTGACATCAAACCACTAAGTATGCATTCCTAAAACAAAACAAAAATTTAATCTAATATCTAATTTATTAACTGAACGTTAATTCCCTTACTTCAATGGGGTTAATTAAGCAGACAAGAGCTAAGTATGTTCTATTAATAAATTAATAATGAACAATTGCACAACTAAAAAACTCCTAAACTAATGAGCATTGAATGACTAATAATAATGCAATTATTACTTACATCAGCTAGCTAAACTACACCTTGTATGAAACATTAATGCATTAATCATAAACGTCACCGCCGGTTATCTAATGAAATGACTATAGAAAGCGTCCAGCAATTAAATATAATTAATTAGTAAGAAAATATGAAAAAACCTTTAATCCTGTGCCCAATACAATAACATCGTATTTCTCATCCATTCTGCAGACTTGAAATCGGCAAAACTTTAGCAATACGTTTGCCAACGGTAACACGAAGTGATTCTGAGACAGTTGGATAATTCTATTCCAACATATTGAATATTCAGCTTGCTGTTGTGTGTGTTGACGACAACGCCACAGCAGCAGAAGCTGCGGCAATTTTCATTTCGCAAGCGCAATTATATGCAGCCGGTTGCATTTATAATTAAATTGTATTTCTTTTTTTAATTTTTTTGTTTATTTAAATAAAAAATTATTTTATTGTATAATTATAAATAAAAACAAAAATTTTTGTAAATAATTGCATTATTTTCATAATAGTTGCATTAATACATACTATTTTTGCATTAAATGCAATGAAAAAAACATATTATAGCTTTAAAACATGTGTTTAATTTTTTAAATGCCATTAAAACATTAAGAAATGTTTTGAACAGAAGTCCACCCTATATAGTCAATGGTACTCTGATCTAGAGTTTCGAACGATATTTTGGATTTATCGATCTTCAAGGTGATATTTAGTTTATTTATTTCAATAAATGATGTTTTTTGTTTATATTTGATTTGGTTCTGTTTCAGAATTTTAACAAAGTAAGAAATGGCCGATAAAAGGATATATCTCCATCTGAAGCGCGGCACCAAGGGTACTTTCGTTTATGCTTTATTTATATAGCAATATAGCAGACATAATTTTTTACCTGTACTGTCTGATGATTTTATTGTCACACAAATATGCGAATGTATTTATTTTCATAGTAGTTATGTTATTCTAGGGCTTTATTTAGCTTATCTACGTTACTGTGCCGTTAAATTGTTAAATAAATGGTGTATGTAATGTAGTTAGTAGTAAGGCCAGTAAGGGTTATAGAAGTAAAGACTTCTATATAGATTGACTATAAAGTATGGAGTACTATATACTATAGGCTAGACAATTCATTCTAGCTAACTATAATAGTCTATAATCTTTAATGTAATTTTCTTTTCAGTATTGATATAGATTATTATAGATATAAAGTCAGCACATTTACTAGTGATGGAGTAAGTACAAATGGTTTTTATCCATATTTTCAGGGCTTGGATTCAACATTATCGGTGGTACAGACATACCGCAGAAAAATGGCGATTGTGGCATCTTCGTTTCTAAAATTAAAAAGGGTGGGGCTGCAGAGGTTGACGGAACTTTGCAAGTCGGGGACCGTATAATTGAGGTTGTACTAATTTGTATTATTTCTATTTGGTTAGAAGGGATGTGCCGGATACTATATTTCACCGGATACAGTATAGCAGCCGGATAATAAAATTCCCAGATACCGGATTTCGGATACTGGGTATTATTAAAACATTAATTAAAAAAATGAAAAAGCTGATTGAAACTTGAAAGTTTTAAGTTCAAAAGTTGTAACTTTAAAAGTAATGAGTAATAACAAATCATATGAAAAGATTTAATCAAGTTGCAACTAATTCTACAAAAAAGTACAAATACAAAGTAACATTCAAATTATTTGCTAACTAGCCTAGCTGATTAACTGTTAATGTGTTTTTATTTTTTAATATTGGTACTTCAAGAGCGGCACATTTATTTTTAACATCATTAGTTGCTCAGCTTTTTCTGGCAAGAGACGGTAACGAGTGTAACTCAACACATTTCCTGCACAGCTAAAAAGGCGTTCACTGTCAACACTTGCTGATGGCGGTGCCAGAAACTTTTTAGCCATCATAAACAAGAATGGGAAGCGATCTCGATTGGCTTTCCACCATATCAATGGATCATCGGTAGAAGTAATTCATGAGGTTGATGAACTGGCAATAACTGGCTCAGAAAAGTAAACTTCTATATCACGCTCTACCGATGAAAGCTTCTGAATAGGAGATGCATCAGTGGCATCACCTCTAACAGATTGTGGTGGTTGAGCTGAGGCCGATGAGCTGTAATTAAAATCGTATAATGAAAGATCTACTTTCTACCTACAAATATATTAAAATTAGGTTTTTTTTATATTTTACCGGATATCAAACTGCCGGATAGCATCAGGATAGCCGATATCCTGATCAACCGGATATCCGTCACATCCCTATTGGTTACGACTGCTTTTGTTCATTTAAAAATATACTAACATGTAAAAATATGGCTTTCTGTGTTTATAATCCTTTGTTTATTTTGTATTTTGTGAAGCATTTGTGTGACAGCTTTGGCTGTGAGGAAACTCTATATGTATTACATTATATGTTAAAGGTCCTTCTCTGTCTTATAAAACTTACAAAAAACTTTTGAAAGATATATACTGGAATTAGACTAATTTAAATATTTACCTTTTAAATTAATCACTGTTTCTGCAAAATTGAAGGTACTGTTTGGCGCCAATGTGATGTTCATATTAATTGGTGCAGTTAAAAATGTCTTGAATAAAATAAATTTAGCTAATTATCAAGAGTCTCAATAGTTTCAAAATAACAATAGAAATAAAAACTGAGTTATACAATTCTGAAGTAACATTGTTTTTTGGACAGGTTAACACAGTGAATTTAGAGAATGTCTCACATCATGAAGCAGTGGAAACATTTCTAAAAACTGGAGATGAAGTGAGTCTCGTCATCGAGAGAAGAAACAGCGAGGACTCTACGGACCACGGAAAGGTACGCAATAACATTGTCCATTGATATCAGATATGTAGTACTTGGTACGCGTACTCGAGTACATTTTTTAAGTACTCGTACTCGACGCCTTGGTACCGGTAGTCGTTTTCTACTCAGTACTGAGTAGCCGAGGTGTAGTACTTGATACTCGTACTTGAGTATGTTTTTCAAGTACTCGTACTCGCACCATGAGTACTCGACACATCTCTGATTGCTATGTTATAATAATGTTAAAAAAAATTTACTTTATATATAGCTTATCGAGCGAAATATCAGCTATCACTATTCGATTATATTTATTTTAATTTGTCTGCAATTTTTCTTTGTATGCAACTTGTATAGTATTGTTTCTTCACTCATCTGATTTCAGTCATGTAAAAATTTACTGTTTCTTCAATAAATTATAATTTATTTATAATATTTGATTATTGTTTTTATTTTAGTTATAATATTTATTAGTATTATTTCTGATATTGATTGTAATAAAAATATATCAATTTTGCTACATGATTTTTCTTTAATTTAGAGGTCATCCATATATTACGAACACACCGAGGGGAGAGGGGTAGTGCACAAATTAAATGAAATATCATATATTAACTTACATAATTTTTCATGTCTGGATGTACTGTACATACGTATATTAGAAATTCGTGTTTTCCTGAAAGGTGGTGCTAGAAATTCCGTCATTTTTTTGCTATTAATTGATTTAACTTACTACCTTTTAGAAAGTTTTTGGAATGGGACTTTTTGGCTGTGCCCCAGTGGGACAATGGCATTTATATGGTGGTTTTATGTATTTTTATACTACAGGGGGTGTAAAAATCTGTTGTTTACTGCAAACGTAATATATGGATAGCCACTTACAAGTGCTTCCAATACATCACTAATTAATGGTATTATTTAAAAATCTCATTTTAGTTTCTTTTTTTTTTGTTAAATTTCAGTCCTACTTTCGAGTGCTCAAGTTCGCGCTTCCTGTAGTCCTAATCGGTGCTGCGATCGTCACGTCCGTAGTCGTCGCAAGAAAGAAAAACCTAATCTGAGACCGCGTCCGTGTCTGACAACCTCTCACGATCGGACTCGCGTCGATACATGGACGGGAATACGTTTTTGATTTAACAATTGATACAACTCTTGTGATTTTTTTCTTCTCCTTGTAGGTTTTTCTATGTTGAGATTGTGTCGTATCGGTATCGACTCTGAAAATTGACTTTACTAAGATTGTGACTTCGCTTATTATGCTTTTCGTATCAAATTAATTCAAGATGTGCTAACAAATGCAACATATCGTTAGCTGGTCTCACCTGGTTATATAACCTTTATATGAGCGTTTCGTAACATGCTTGTTGAGATGCAGCAAAATGACAACGTAACTATTCCACGTGGGCTTTTAGTTTTCGAAACATCAACTGACGATACAGACAATAATAAAATATAGACGCCCCCTTCTGTTTTTTAACGTTTATTCAGATGACGTTTAAGTTAATTTCAATTACTTGAAATGTATGAAATAATAATGATCATTGATCTTATGAATTAATTATGTGATTCGAGAAAAGTTGTTATAATACTCAAACCATTCCGATAGTCTGGAGACTGAGTTCGTAAACTTGTCGTTTATTATTATTAGTTATTACTACTACTATACTTCACATAGATTGTTTTTTAAATCAATTGAAGAGACTTCAGTTAAAAAACCTTCCAAATTGCGCTGACTTTCTGCCAGAAGAGATCGAGCATATAGAAAATCAGCCGAGCCGACAAAACAAGAAAAACCGCCATTGGCCCGCCGCTACAAACACCGATACACGGGCAATCAATCGTCAGTCTACCAGAATAAAAATAACATTCCACACATGGGTCAGAAACTTTTTAAATCAAAGACACTCGTTCAAAAAAAAAATAAAGATGAATTTTAATGCATGACAAATGGCATAATAATAATATCTTGTAAAGTTTAACATTTTAATTAAACACATCACTGCGAGTCAACAAATCTAAATT
Source organism: Erpobdella octoculata (assembly GCA_963978895.1). NCBI lineage: Eukaryota > Metazoa > Annelida > Clitellata > Hirudinida > Erpobdellidae > Erpobdella > Erpobdella octoculata. The sequence goes on along the minus strand of OZ022247.1, from coordinate 24,521,366 downwards.
TATCGCTTCAGTCGAGAGAGAGACGGACAATGTGAACAACGGAATATTTTTTGATACATCAGCGCTAAAACACCTGGACAAAACAAGAACAGAAATCATATAACTTTAAAAATATATATATATACAATACATTACATTTCATATGCCGCAACCTTGCAACTTTATGACCGTGATACTGAACAAAAACAAAACAGAAATGTTCAATGTTAAAGAGTAGAAAAACACCAGAACAAATACCTTCTTTGCCAAGACTTGGTAACATCAAAGTTGCTCTTTAAGGTGAATGTTGTAATGTTCTTAAATACTGTCAGGCTGTGTTAGAGCTACTAAGATAAATAGAAACCATAGATGTACAGAACTACTATTTAAAAAAAAATTGTCAAATGACCATGACAACCAACCAAAGAAAGGAATGATTTGAAAAGCAAAGCATAAGAATAAGGAAACACACACAACAAACACGAGTATCCAAGCTAACCGGATACTTTACAGAAACAAAGTTAGAAAAGCTTCTGTTCACATTTTTATTAGAAACTGTAAAATGCATCATGCTTAACAAGATAAACAGAAACTGGTTAAGGGAACTCTGAATTACACAAGAGAAAGCTACACAGGAGTATTACAGTCAACACGGGCCTGCATACAAGAAACGCATTAAAATGCTCACACACTTCATGGATCGCAAAAAGTAAACAAAGAAAAAAAAGAAACAATAATCTCTCGTGTAAAAACAGTTAAAATGCAGGGTTTCAAATCTTAACGAATAAATGACTTTCCGGTAAACAAAAGTCGGCATCATTTAAAACGATTGAAGAATATTTTAAAATTACTCTAAACATTATAACTAACGAGATTAGAATTCTAACATGCATACGTGCTCAAAAACAGGTTGAAAGACTGGTTCAAAATATTCCATAGAGCTTCTGTGATAATGCATGGTATTCTCTTAATGCTCTGTACAATTTGATGCTGTAGTTCCATTTTCCGACTCGATATCTAAGCTGCAATGTTACAACAGAAGCAGCACTAATAAAAGGCAACAAAGAAACTTGCACCGAGTCACACGCCAGTAAGCTTTTAAATAGGATCAGAACTTTTAACGAGGAATAACAGAAAACCGATCGGGTGACAATAAAATTAAAGCACGACTTAGTATTAAAAGTAAACAGCCTGATGATGTTGACCTGCATTTAACAAAAAAAAAAAGAAACATCCACAACAAACATATATCGGCAAACACGCCAGTCGAAATACTGGAAACAACAAAAGACACAAAATGCTGCCAGGTAACAAAGCATGAATGCAAAAAAAACTCAGAGTTTAAAAAAGAATTTAAGTTTTCGATACAGTGCAATTCTAAAACGAACAAACACTCATCAAAAATTCCATTGTTCACATTGCACCAAGTGCACACTCACAAACATTTCAAAATCATATGCTTTTTAATAAAATATATTCACGTGCAAACATACCAAAAAAGAAACTTAACTTAATTACTATTAGAAAACAAAGAAAGTTATATGTGTATATATATATAACACAAAACTAAAAAGTGATTACCACCCAAAGCCTTAGTAAGGCTTACTCAGACAAACCTAAGGCAGAAAATGGAGAATGCTTATGACACTGCCATCACTAAATGTTTTGAACGTACGACAGTTGGTCTACTACACCATCTGAAGTAGCAATTTAATCTGTGTTGCCATTTCATGACACGGTTGTGGAGCATGGCATTTAGAAGAAATCCAATGAGAAGGAGGGGCAGGCAAACTTTTTGGAGTCGGCGACGAACCAAACTTCGCTCCGGCAAACGCTGGACTTCTGGGCACTTCTAGATCATCGGAATTTCTCTGCGATTTATTGGGCGGAGTCGACGGACAGGAAGGACTCGTACTGCTGTTTCTTGGTATTTGAATATTAGCTGGACGATTATATTTTAAACGTCTGCTAGCATTTGGAATGATTTTGCTGACCTCTGTCGACTTTCGATGATATGTCTTCTCAGAATCAGAAACGTCGCTTGGACTTCGACACTCGAAATTACTGTTGTTGGGACTTGAAAACTTCTGCATATAAGATCGACTATTAAGACAACTATTTCTTCCACCGACATCTTCTCCGGAAAACAACTTCATTGTGCTGATTCTGATTGTATTTAAAATTTAATATAAAGAAAAACAATAATAGAAAGGTCGATGACGACGATGGCGTTATAAATAAAAAACTAGCTAGGCGAGTAGGCGACCTTCGATAGTTTCTTTTGTAAACAACAATAAACTTATAGCTCCACACAATATTTCAATTAAACCGCCGTTTCAAATAAAATTATATAGAAAACACAAAAGAATCAAATGAGTTCGACGAACAAGAAGCTGCCGTTCCGAGCAGAACCGGAAAAGCAAAAGCAAAGCAACAAAAAGCTGACTCACTCAAGAGCCAGCAGGCAGAATAAAGAAATAACAAAGCTGTCTTATATCACGTGACTATATGATCGACCTATCACGGAGAGAAATGGGATCGCAACTAAATAAATTATACAACGTCACACAACTAAAATAAAAATTAAAAGTGTACAAATTAATCGCCACTACTTAATACAAATTGTTTACGAATAACTGCGGAAATCCTTAAGTTAAAATAGTTCAGTAGAATTTAGGATAAATTTTCTAGTATATGTTATATATACTTTAGGACCTATAGAAATTACTACTAATATTTCCTCAATTGCAGATTTGGATAAACCTGCCAGGTGTCACAACACCTCTACAATTCTACTTAGTCAAAAATTTAAATAAAAATAGGTTCAGTAGTAGTAGGTTCCTAAATCAATAAATAATACTATATTTCTAAGCAACAACGCAAAACTACAAAGAAAGTAAAACTTTATCTTCCAAAAATTAGCTAACAAGAAGACAGCGTGGATTGAAAACGAAAATTGGCCAATAAGGAGGTGATAGAGTAAGGTTGGAAACTAAAATTACTTATTGCGAAAGTAGATAAACATAGACAAATATTTAAGAAATGGATATATATATCCATAGATATCTATGGGCCTATCTAGATATCTATGTATATATATATATATATATATATATATATATATATATATATATATATATATATATATATATATATATATATATATATATATATATATCTATGTTTATCTATTTTCCGCAATAAGATAAGTTAATTTACCTAATTTTCGTTTTCATTCTACTCTATATCTTTACCTTGTTGGCTAGTTTTTGTAAGATAAAGTTTTTTTTTTAATATTTCCTGTCACTAAAAGTTTTTTAAGTTTCAGTTGAAAATCTTGTCTTTTTTTTATCCGCTTTTCTTTAGCTAGTTTCACATGCTCAAATTGCTCCAGCTGTTTGTACCTATGTACTAAGCGAACACACACCCACATTGACTTATATAAAAAGATATACAATTTTTCAGACAGAACATTCGTCCAAAAAAGCAAACCGCGCAGTAAGAGCTCATGGCATCTCAATCTAGATCATGCCTTGCATCCGCTGTTGCGCCAAATCCCTTGGCGGCCGATGTCAACTCCGCTGAATCTTCTGGAGTTGTGGCCATCGTACAGTTAGTTTAATTTTCCCTGCTTATTTTTTCTCTATCTGATTGTAGAAATGAGAGCACTATTATAGTTTTGACTTGGAGCGTTTATAATTTCTTATTTATAGGTATACATAGCTATGTAGCAGTTAGTTATTTATTTACTTCTTAATTTACTTATTTATTCAATTAAATTTTAAAAATTAAATAAATAATGACTATACAATCGTATATATTGGCACTGTTTCTCCGCAGCTGAAAAACATCCCATTTTACAGCCTTAACACAAATTTTGCCAGGAATATCGTCTGTACTGTTGATCTCGGTTGCCAGCTCGACCTGACCCAGATAGCAGTGCGCGCAAGGAATGCGGAGTACAAGCCGAAACAATTTCCGGCCGTCATCATGAGGATCCGTGACCCGAGGTCGACCTTCCTCATCTTTAAAGCCGGCAAGATCGTTTGCACTGGAACAAAAAGGTTTGCTACTGGTTGAGAATTTGAGGAATAATAATAATTAGAATGATTAAATAATAATAATACAATTATTATTTATCACTTATTATAATTTATGTTCTCCTATTTTAAATTGCTTTTAATACAAATAGGAATTTTTTTTTTAAAATTGTTATTTTAGTTGAAAATATTTTAAACGTAATATAAATTAGAAAAATTTCTTTTTCTAGTGTTGACCATGCAAGATTGGCGGCAAGAAAGTGTGCAAGAATCGTACAGAAACTTGGTTTCCAAGTAAGTCTGTGCTACTATTTTCTGGAACTGACTTGTGATCGTAATTGACCTACGTAGTTTTTGTTATTTTAATAATTTACCTGTTGTGATTATAATTTTACCTGAGATTATCACCAACTGAACAGTAATGATCACGAATTAATAAGTTTACCAATTTCAAGCGGGTTTTCAACTCATAGTTTTGTTTTCATTAGCTACTGTGTGAAATACTGAGTAGGTATTCATACTTAATGAAGTTAGATAAATGAGCTGCTTAAATTATTATTGTTTATGTATTTAAATAATTCTTATATATTTCTTAAACGTGATTCAGGCAAAGTTCCTCAATTTCACCGTCTGTAACATGATGGCCAGCTGTGATGTCAAGTTCCCTATCAGACTCGAAGGGTTCATAGTTGCTCATCCTCAGTTTTCAAAGTTGGTGTTGTTAGTTGGATCACGATGTAGTTGTCTATATGTTGCTCTGTGTTAGTTGTCATTCATTAAATGTTTACAACAAGAGATGTTCATCATTAATATCATCAAATGGATTCCTAGTTTGTTTTTATCTGCTATCAGGATGGTTTAATAGTTTAACCCATTATTGGTCACTATCATACGAAAATATTAAAAATGACGTTGCGTTTTCGCAACCGGAACCGTTAATGGGTTAATTGAATTGTGTTGTTGTTATCACTTGTGTTAATATTAATGAGATCGTTTTAATTATATTTAAATATCAATGAAATAATATATAAGTTTTTTTTTATTAATCCAGCTACGAGCCCGAATTGTTTCCCGGACTAGTCTACAAGATGATTAAACCCCGGGTTACTCTTCTCATCTTCGTGTCGGGAAAACTCGTTCTGACAGGTGAACACATTGCTGCTTTAAATAATTTTTATGTGAATTACAAATATGTAATCATACTTTTTCATTTTTTTAGTTTTATTTCTTATGTAGTTCAAAATGAAAAAAATCAATAATAATATTGATAATGGTGATGATATTGACGATGATATATTATCTTATTATTAATTAAAGGTGCAAAAGATAGGAGCCAAATTGATGAGGCTCTGGAAAACATCTACCCGATTTTGAGAGGATTCAGGAAGACCTAATGCCGATTGTTAGGTGGATGATAAGATATTTCATTTGCCCGCATTTATCTTATAGGAAAGAGTTTTGTGGGCATACGCATATGGTAAAAACGTATTTTACTTTCTTTAATCATAACTTGCGTTTCATTATAACTAATAAAAGCGCAAATGAATGATTAAGAGATTGGTTTTTATTTTCTAAATGCGGATAGGAAGATTTAGGCTGTTTTTTTTCTTAGTTTGTGTAATTTAATTAGATTCGCCATAACAGCCTCCTATCATCATCAATTCCGGTTGTGTGATATTATAACCAATAATAACCATGAGTCTAGGCCTGAAATCTCTAGCAGGATGAAAAAATGTCCACTGATAAAACAATCCTGCGAGCTACCTGAACCATATGTTTTGCTTCTAAATTTGTTTTTTTTAAATGACAATATTTTCAATTGTAACTCACAACTAATGAAAAGAAGCACTGTATTCAAATTTAAAACAAAAACACGAATATCTTGTAGCAACATCATAAATAAAATAATAGTAAAACAGAAGTAAAAAAAATCAATGCAACAATGCAACAATGTTAAGGTTATAGTCATCTAATCATTTTCCTTCTTCGCTGATCTGCTTATTTAAATACTTAGACAATATATAATATATATATATATATATATATATATATATATATATATATATATATATATATATATATATATATATTGCTGTTGACAGTAACGGTGAAAATGAAGCACTTAACAAAGCAGACCGCTTATCAAGAGTATCAAGACGTTTTGCTAGCGTTTTTCAATTTTAAACCAAACAAATTAAAAAATTATAAACTTCTTATTATACCAACATACAAAAAGAAATGTTACTATTAAGTTTTAAGCAGTGCAATCCTCAAATAACAGCTTTTTATACCAAGGTCCTTCCAAGTTTAAATATCAAATGCAGCAAATAAAAGTGGCAATTGAAATCAGTAAAACATTGCAAGTGGTAACAAATGCATTAATCATTACAGAAGCTGAATTATCTTTTGGAATAACATCAGCATCTTTGTCTTCAGCGAGAGTTGTTTTTAAGTGAGATTTAAAGCAATTTTCGTTAAGAAAATCTTTAATTTTACATATTTCTCCATTTCTAATACAATTTATGGAATTCAGAACATCAATACGACTCCATTCGTTCTCTCTCACATAAGACATGGTTGTGCAATTGCATTTAAAAGGATTATCTGCTAAATTAATTTTCTGGAGTCTTGGCAGAAGGTTTGTTAAAATGGGAAATTCCGATAAGCTATTTTGATGAAGGTCTAATTCCTCTAATGCCTGAAATTTATCTAAATCAATTATTGGATCAAAAATTTTGTTATTTGGCAGTCTTAATATTTTCAAGTTGTTCTTTAATTGTTTGAAATTACTGAAATTCCATGCATGTCCATACATTCGAGAAATAACAAGTTCTTTAACAGTTATGTTGTCGTTCTCTAAGAAATTGAACGAGTCGATGCTTCCGTCAAATTTCAGATAATTAAAGCTTAACTTTTCGTTCGTCTGCAATTGTTATTTGTAATTGTTATACGTTTCATTATATAATAATCAATAATGTAATTCATTATAATATAATCAATAATAAAGAAAAAAATAGCTAATTAGTTAATGGAAGAACAGTGATAAAACATCTAGTATAGATCAAATTATCGTGTCAAAACCAACATTTCTTTAAATGCAATCTAATATAAAGTCAACATTTGATTGTATTACAATTAAAAATAATTAATCAATAAAATCACACTTTACCTTCATTTTATGGAAATGGAAAGTCGGGTTCACATCAGTCAAACTTAGATTTTTAGTTACTGAACCAAGAAAATCAAAAGTTTCCATCTTCAATCCAGTTGAACGAGTTATAGTTATTTCCCCAATCTGACTTCCCTCAAATATTCTCTCTGGAGATTGTTCCAAAGTTATATTCTCAAATTTCAACTGTTTTGCAGCAAGACCATTAAAAGCACCTGGTCCGCTTGCAACAATCGTTACAGTTTTAAAATAAACAAAATCACAAGAAGTTCCCTGCAGCATATTCTTGGTCAGAATGTTGATCGTGCTTTTAATTATTAATAACGACTTTATTCTTTTGTTTTTAATTTCAAATCCTGATCTTTCTACTGTAATTGTACTTTTAAAAATCGTAAAAACATCAAGTTCTGTTTTGTTTATCACTTCCATGTACTCATTCAGCTTTTTACATTCATTTTCACACATTACTTGAAATGCATCAATCGAACTCCAATCTAAGCTGCGTTCGGGAATCCCGTCATTGGTACAATGTAACTCGGCTCCTTGAACTTCACATTTTTCCAACGAGTCACATAGGACAAAAGGGACAAAACAGAGAATGAAAAGAAATAAAAGATAACGCATTTTATCTCTAGAAATGCAATCAATCTTTCAAAACTTTTTTTTCACATCAAATTCAATCTAACGCAACTTTCAGACAACTCGGAAGTGCAATTAACATTTTAAATAAAAAGGACGCTAGTGACGTCACGAGGGTGCGTTTTCAGGTCGATAAGACAGCTTAGAATTAAATTTGTTAATATTTTTCCTCACACGTTGTTATTGCATTGGTAAGTGGGAAACCATGAATACGTTTTGTGTTGTTGACCGAAAACTTAATTTCAGATTAATTGCTTTAAGCTATCACAAGTTTTTATTGTAATGTTTAAACAAAAATAGACAGTTTTTGAAGCTTCTAAAAAACGGGAAAAAATCACAAATAACTAAGATATGTTATCTATAGTTGAATACATAACATTCCTCCCCCTAGTGTTCATAATCCTTTAAATAGGAAGGGGGCTTGATGATTCGCCTAGGTCGAACCTATTGTTCCTTTCAATCAATCAATCAATCGTCAATCAGTTGAATTTATATAGCGCTATTTAAAATCGTTCAAGTGCGCTAGGACATTTTTAGCACCCGACTCTTTCTTTGCTATAATATATAATATAATAAGATAGATGTGTATACATTATACATATATCGAATAAGAAATAACCAGAAAACAAGATCTTTGTAGATAAATGTTAACATGATAAATGAACAGATAGAACAAAATACAACTGTGAGAGAATAATAGCCATATAACAGTAGACATAAATACATACACTGTATTCTTATTCAAGCATTGCAGGACTCAGAAGTAAGATGTGAAACCTATCTAACTTCGTAGCTGTGATGATTGAAATGATATTTATCAACTTGCATTTATTTATTCCGAAAAGCACACAAGCATTCACAACATCCGCAACCATCGAACAAAATACGGCACATAAAAAGGAAACTTTCTGAACTAAGCCTACTAGCAAACCTTTCTCCTACTAGCTTACCTTACTATATTGTTTAGTATACCATCAACATGGAAGATAGCTCAATGAAAATTTCACGATGACCATTTTGTAATATTAATAAATAATGATAATTTCATTAAACAGTCCTAATGATGTATTAATCTTATCTGTAATTTCATCTGGCAACATGTATGCACATCTTTAGCTTAACGGATTTCCAGTCTATCACAATATATCTTTTGATAGCACAAAATTACAAAGATTGTGTAACTAAAAATCATTGCATGATTAGACAAAAGAGAACACCATCAAATCGCAACAAGTTCACCCGTAGTAATTATGAAATAACAAAAGTGTGAAAGAGAGAGAGAGAGAGAAAGTAAAAAAAAAGATAAACAAGAATCTCATTAGCACCACGTTCACTAAAACTTTAAACGACTTTCTATTTATATCGAAGATATTAGAGATTTAGAAAAAAAAACTTACCCATGAATATGTAAGATGACGAAAAAAATGTGAATTGCACAATTTAAATTGAATAGATGCTTTTCAACAAGAGGTCAAGATTCTATTCATAAGTTCAGAGTTCGTAATAAGTATGAGACTCACACGTGCATGTAAAACCTACACGTGGGTATCAAACTTACACGTGGACAAAAATCAACATGTGCATGAAAAACTTATACACGTGCACAAACAAAAAGAATTTGAAATCTAATTTAGCAACAGTGAGATTTTGAGTTGATGAGTGGAAATGGAATTTCAAATGAAGAAAGATCCTTAATAGTAATAATAACACTAATAACTGCAAGAAAACAAATTAAAAAAGTTAAAAGAATAATGAAATCAATAACATAATATGCCCACAAACACACACACACATATGTATTGCACCATGAAAACATAAAAATGTATAACGATGTGGTACAGAAAAAATATACGTCGTTTGATAATTAAAACCACATGGAATAAATAGAAATCATGAAAGCATTATAGGTGCTATAATAATAATAATAATAATAATAATAATAATAATAATAATAATAATAACAACAATAATATTATTAATAATTGAATAACAATAACAAAAACATTTACCATAATTAAAACTCCCAACAAATATTTCCTACAAATATTCAACATTGCAATTAAAGTGGAATTTAATTTTTTCGGACTGTGCAACGTGGAATGCGATGCAAAAAAAAAGATGAGGAAAGCATCATCATCATCATCATCAGATTAAAAACAAATTAAATGTCGGAATGAACAATTTTTCAGACGTGAAAGACAAAATGCTGAAGAAATGAAATTTGAAAAAAAAAACCAACAAAACACGAAAATAATATAAACTCAAATGTTGAAGATAAGAACGAGTTTTGAAATTACGTATTCACGTAAATCAGACGATGTAAACATTGAAACTGAACCGCGCTTTTTCTCGTTTCAAAACAAAAATAAACAATTAAACAGCTCGCAATAATCAAGAGTACGCAAAATTTTCAACTGCCATTTTGTAAGATGTGCACAGCTCAATACAAACCAGATTTTAATAAAAAGCCAGCGAATCAGAACGCATCTCTAATATTTTGGAAAGGTCGAATGGCAAGGTCGGCCGGTAGGTCAAAGTCGACTTTCGTGAGTGCATCGAGAGAAACGAGAGCATCATCAAAACCTAAAATATATACATAAACATATTAGTTAATAGGATCATTGTTATTGGACGATCAAAAAATTTAAAATTCAATCTCTATGAATTTAAAAAAACAGATTTTACCTGCCACACAGCAAGCCTAAAATAAGGTTCTTACTAAAACTACTATAAGGTTACTATAAAACGACATGAATAATTAATTAAGTAAATTAATTAACATAAATTAGAAGCAGACCCGTCTTAATGACGTAACTCCACGGCTGATAGTAGTACTCGATCAGCCAATCGCATCTCAGCAGGATTCTTAACCAGGCGACAAGCTTTTTCTGGCTGAAAGCAAATTATGAAAGTCATGCATCGATGTTTCAAAATTATTCCCTCTGTGTCGTGGCCTTTCTGAAAAGTTCTGCCAGCGAAGCTTAGGAAGAAGCTAATGAAACATATTTTTTAAAACTTTCACTAGGTGTCGCTGCACTTTTGAAATTACATCCTCCATAATAAAACTTTATAGCAGCAGACTTAACTGCATGTAACTCGCATTAATTTCACATAGCAAGCAAAACAGAAGAAAGCGTTTTATAGTTTAAGCAACAGCTTTCTACTAACTTGAGAGCCAGGCAGATAAACGCCTTGAACTGAGAATCTTCGTTCCTCTTAAGTGGCTGATGGCTGCTCGATACTTCCTCTATGGCTGTGAGAAGAGTCTGAATAAATAATTATAATGAATATTTATTAAAAATAACTAGAGTATGCATACATTATTATAATGATTATGTGTTTATTATAAATACCAATATAACCAATTATTTTGTAATACACAAACTAAACATAACTAACAATGAAAAACATTGACACATTACATAGAAGCAAATGTGAATATTCATAATAATTCAATTCACCTGCTTGGGGGTCATGGGCTTCCCTCCGACCATTTCAAGTCCGAAAGCCATCGAAAGTCTTCTAGCAGGGGCATCGGTGTATGACCTCCCGTGCTACAAATAAAAAACATCAATACTTAATTACTTGAATTTATTTAATATTCAATTGAAAAATGCAAATTCTATCAAATTCAACAACCCATATTAAACATAAAAATATTGAATATATCTCCATTAAAGCGACAAATTTAAAAGTCTACATACAATGGGGCATCTAAAGTCTACAAACAATGGGGGTACCAAAAGTCTACATACAACGGGGTACCAAAAGTCTACATACAACGGGACACCAAAGTCTACATACAACAGGGCACCAAAAGTCTACATCCAACCTTGATTTGATAATATTTAAGAAAAAGTTGCCAAGCGTGAAGCATGTTGTTATGGTTGTTGTTGTTGTTGCTGTTAGAGTTTTTGTTAAAGTTGTTCTTGTTGCGACTGGACAAACAGCCGAAGGGAACCAAGCTCTGCGACTGCTCCAGCTAGTAATAAAATATTATTTATGTTAATTTATAAGAAAAAATTTAAGTATAGCTATTTGATTGGGTCGATTATTTAAAAACGTGGCCAATGGATTAAAAGCAAACAATGACCTCAACCAATCCGTGCTGCAGGAGATCTCTCAACGACATTGCAAGGTCCTTTCTGACGGCATTCACGACCTCCATGTCGTAATCTTCATTCAATGCCTGAAAAAAGAAAATTACTATTTCTCATCATCAACACCATTATCATCATCACTGACAATATAATCACCAGGATGATCAACACACTACTGCAATCAAAATCATGACTATCATCACCATCTTTAGAAACGTATTTTCTCGAACCTCTCGCAATTCTTATTCTTTCAACATCACCGTCGTCAAGTCACACGGACAATAACATCACGTTGAGTCTATTTTTAAACTACCAATCATCACCCCGTCGTTGTGCCTAATTTTATCTCGAAACATATATATTTTCATTTGAAGATAACATTCGACCTTGAACTTCGAGTAAACAAAACCCGACCTCGTCAAACGAAGCAGTGGAGCTTCTTTTTCTTCGAGAAGAACAATTATTCTCTTCGACCCTTGACCTCTGACACAACTCGATGACATTGCTGACTGCCATTTCCAAGCGAGCCCTCAGATCTCTGAATGCGAGATCAGCGGAAAAAAAAACAGAAATCGATTTTATAATTACTGTCAATAACTGAATTGAACAACAGCTAGTATTTTTTATCTGGTTATTGTAATGACTGTCTGATTGGCCACACCCACACACACACACAAACGCATACACACACACACACACACACACACTGCCTTCTTTCATTCAGTTTCAGTTAATTTTAATTGCTCAAAAGTGTGGTCCGTGTGGCATTATAGCTCTGCATGCTGTTTTGAATTAATTCACAAATTTATATATTAACAATAAACCAACACAGCCCCACCCGACCGACTTCAGTACTGCACGGGCCGCGATTCGTGCAGCACTCTACTACCTACCCCCAATGGTTGCCCCTGGTTGTCCTCTTCAGAAGATTCCTCTGAAAATCTTTTTCGTTTCCACAGCTCAGTTGAGTGATGGCGAATATCTGAAGTACTGTGGCTGCATGCCTCATTAGAGATAGCGTTTGCTCTCTCAAGTTCTGTTCAAATGATAAGTTTATACATATACTTAAAATGCAACACACGCCCACACACATTCATACGTAGACACACCTATTTTCAAACACACATACACACACAGAAATGATAAGAGACAGGCCTACTTTACGTTCGAGGGAATTCTCCATTTTCTTGAAATGCTTGCCTCCTTTCCTTTTTCCATTCTTCGTCTCGTCGTGCTGGAATTGATGATTTTTAACTCGAATAATTAACTAAATAAATGAATAATTTATTAAAATTAAGAATCATTTAAATAAATAAATTCATAATTTATTAAAATTAATAATCATTTAAATAAATAAATCCAAAATTAATTAAAATTAATAATCATTTAAATAAATAAATCCAAAATTAATTAAAATTAATAATCATTTAAATAAATAAATCATTAATTAAAATTAATAATCATTTAAATAAATAAATAACTAATTAAAATTAATAATCATTTAAATAAATAAATGCATAATTAATTACCAATCACTTTAATTAAATGACTAGTTGTATGGTTATATGTTGTTTATAACATCACACGAATAACTAGCGCTTTATGCAGACAAGTGTTAACCGATTAAAAATAAAACGCTCATTAAAAAAATTAGATAATTATTACACAGCCACTTATAAGTTAAAAATCTTCAACACGCACAAGCACACACACACACGCACACAATCTCACATAACAACACCACTTATTTGCAGACTTCTTTAATCAACAACTTACAAAAATGATTCCTAACAATATCACATTTCTCATTAGTATATTTACTTCGTATGAAGCGTATCATTGGTTATTGATGAAAAAAATAATAATTTTCAGTAAAACTAATAACCCCATGGATCTTGCAAGTGCACTGTGAAGGATCTTCTGTGCTACTAGTTTGTTCACCTGAATGATAACAATGATGATGATAATGATCTCACAACAGTGATGATGATGATAATGATTTCATAACATTGATGATGATGATGTCATACTGATGATAATGATTTCAAAAACAATGATGATAGTATTATTGAAACACTGCAACAGAGCGAGATATAAAGAATATTAGATAAAACATCATTAAAGAGTATACCGCAAACGTTAGCTTAAACATTATGTGTATATGTATGTGTGTGTGTGTGTAACGTAGCAATTCAGGCGATCCTATTTGATTATGATGATAATAATGCTGTTTTCATCCTCATTATTGGCCTAAGAAGAAACCTTTTTATTGGTTGACGTAAGAAGTGTTTTTATTGGCTAAAAAAACAAACAACTTTGCAGCCATTATTGCAAGCTAACAAGTGGGTATCGGCAAGACGAGGCAATATAATGAACATTTTTTTATATAACAGTTAATTAATTTACTAAAATTAAATTTAAATAAAAATTCATTTATACTAAATTTTATAAAATCAATACGTAATTTCGAGTTATAATTGAAACCTTGCAGGAACTCAATGAATCTTTCAAGGTCTGTGATCTGAGTTTTTAACTGGTCGACCAATTTCTCCTTGACCTTCCCAGGGTACAAAATCTGACCAATCGCACGATCGACGGTCTCCCTCAGCTCCTCTGAACTGTTTTGAATAGAAAATAAAACAGGCCATCTTATTTTAGAGACTAATTTCAAACCTCATAATTAAATATTAGTTGAATTATTTTCCTCCGTGAAATAATAAATTCCATCAAGCAAACAAATAAAACTAAGATAATTAATTTATGCTATGCAAATAAGATCAGGTGAAAGTTTACGAATGTAGAAACGTGACAGGAAAAACATCGGTCGTTAACATAAGAAAAACTCCGCAGAATTGCAGGTGTTAATAATGGAGGCAGATGTTTGTACTCTAATTTGACGTCAACATTATCGGAGATCATTAAAATCAATTTTGCCGTTGAAATTACAGTAATATTAATCATTGATATTATATTTCTAGTAAACGTGCTTGTTGCGACATCGAACATTCGGCTGCAGGTATGAATCAGGTGTGATCACGGCAGGTGTAAATAGAAAGGTAAAGGTCAGTAAAATAGGTCATCTCTAAAGCAGAAGCTTACAGAAGTAGTTGCAGAAATGACTCCCTCGAGTGGGATCACCCAGATTAACCCGTAAACCATACCATGTCTCCAAAATTAGATAATTTGAAATTTAAAAACCACTAATGAATTTCACGCCACCTCTCAGCCCAAGGCAGAAAGCCCCTCTCAACGATGTATAATTCAAAATGATCGAGATCATCCCCTCATAGATACAAAAAATCAAACTAGCCAGCTAGCTATAGGGCATATTCCCCTGAGAAGTTATTAGGTTCAACTCACCTGAGTTTGTCAAGGTGTTCGAGATCCCTCAGTGAAAGTTTAGTCATCAGCTGGTCGATGACGATTTTCTGCTTCTCGAGGACCTTGCTCGTCGGCACTGTGGCCTCCCCGGTCTGAATTTGTTAAAGTAGTAGGAGGTGGTAACAAGGTGAGGTCAAGAAGGTCAATGGGGGTCAGGTCAAAACATGATAAAAAGGTCAGGTCGAGTTCGGTTGGATGGATGAAAGATGAAACATTGCAATAAATAAAATTAAATGCAAAATAATAACAATAAAAAAGAAAAAAAGAATCAAAATAATTCTCAGATAGTAAATTAATTAGTGATAATTTAAAACCTACTCAGGTTCAAAGGTGGAAAATTATTAAATATTTCTATGCAAAAATAACCGCTGTCATTTCGCTGAATATATTACTGTGAGGTCGCAATTGAATAACAGTCAGTATAAATACATTTTTAAATTAACAGATTAAAATTAAATCTTCAAGTTTAAAAATTCTTGAATATCTTCAAATATTTTTTTATCGGAAAAACCCCGATAGACCAACAATAAACGCCAACATCCATAACAGATATAAAATCATAAAAACAACAAATTAATCTCAGATTTCACGAGTAACGGAAAGTGGATAAGCCTTCACTGGAAAACCCCGATAATTATTCAACACTTAGTGCAACCTGGTATCCACCACAACAGGTCTCAAAACCTGGACTAGCAGTTACGAGCAATTTAAACAAATGGATGAAGAACTGTTTTTTATGCTACAAGAACTGTCCCATTATTGAATACAATCAAATATATCCGTGGTGCTTTAGTTGCCTTAGAGTGAATATATTAATAGGTAATTGAGAAATAAGAATGAAGATTATAAAAGAGAGAGAGAGAGAGAGAAAGAGAAAGAGTGGATAAGTTATAAGCAAACATGGTCCCCCTGCCGTTTGCTGAGTATAAGCTGTCTGAGAATGTATCTTTTGATTTGCATAATACTGCAATCGAAACAAAATACATTGCAGTGCAAAGACACATCACAGCTCGGGACTAATAAACAGCATACAAAACAAACCAACATAAAATAAAGGCACAAAATACAAAAAACAGAATCACATTGGACAAAGACACAACATAAACATAAAGATACAGCAAACAAAAAAACAGTACAAAAAAAAAGACACAACATACAAGACGAAACCAATAACACTAATAAAAGAAGCATCCATTTCATGACAACTCAAAAAACCACCGCAGTCTTATTCTCTCTTAGCTCTTTGAAGCTGTGCGAATATTACAAAAAGTTACCGACAAGATTTACTGCGACGACGTTAAATGTATACGCGCCTGGCTCGAGCCAAGTATGGCCGTATCAAACAAGCGAATAAAATACACTAAACGAGTACTTGTATTACATTTAATGCAGTACATAAGTACTTAAATAACACTTAGCACGTCGTACGGTACACGAGTACTTGAATAAAACTTAGTACAGAACATGAGTACTTGAATACCAATTAGTATAGTACATATGAGTACTTAAATAACACTTAGTACAGTATACAGGTAATTGAATAACACTTAGTACAGTAAACAAGTACTTGAATAACACTCAGTACAGTACACGAGTAAATGAATTACACGCGTAAATGAATTACACGCGTAAATGAATTACACGAGTAAATGAATTACATGCATAAATGAATTACGCGAGTAAATGAATTACACGTGTAAATGAATTACGCGCGTAAATGAATTACACGAGTAAATGAATTACACGAGTAAATGAATTACGCGCGTAACTTGAATAACCTCGTACGCGTACGTCTCCAGGTCTTCGAGTTGCGACTTCAACTGAGTGATCAACTCCATCTGTTTCTGTCTCTGCTTGATCATCAGTTCGTCGTGTTCCTTGTCAGTCAACTAACAAAAAGCGAAAATCGTGACTTATTTTACAATTAAAATAGATAATCTAAATGTTTTGATTAATTTTCTTTTTTTTAAAAAAACCACATATAGCCACAAAATCTTGAATTACTTGGCTACAGAAATTTTAAATTTCTCTTAAATTGAAAAAAATTTACCGATTCGTCAACAAATTTTTTTTCTTTCTTGAATTCAGAACAGCAATTTACGTCGGGTATCCCTTTGAATGCAAACTCTTCTAACTCTTTTAAAAGAACCTTTAACAATCAGCCAAAGAAAAACTACGATGAGTATTTGTAACATTTGAATTTAAATATAATTAATTAAATAATGGAATTCAATTCCAACTGTGACAATTGATTTGTCATTGAAAAACACGATTGGGGTGTTAATTTTCAGGATCATCTTGTACCATTCTTCTGTGATCTCACTCAACAATGATACTATGCTGACAGACAGACAGCAACTATGGATAATTGATAAGCTTTGTTGAAACAGCAATCTTATTTATTATATCAATCACGACAGCTTATAAATCCAACCTCTTTTTCGTTGTTCGGCGCATCGACGATCTGTTTAAGTCTGAATTGAACTTGTGCAAAGTGAGTCGTCAGCGACAGAAGAGACATGTTCAGCAATTCCTGCTCTTCTTCCAGCCTGTTCAGACGTTCCAGCTCGGACATTTGACTGAAAGACGAAAATACGTTACATGCTCAAGTTTCACTCGATCGTGAAACTTACAAATGCGATAAGTCTTAAGATTATCTTATATTTCAAACATATGATTATTTATTTAAACAAATCTTTTAATATTGTAGCTATGAAAAATACATTTGACACTCGTAAAAAATAACATTTGGAAACTGTTAATTAGGAATATAACAAATCCTCACACAGGTTCGTCTGAATTGCCGGGTGGAGAACTGGATCCTGTTGCCCCAAGCGGCGCCCATCTTTCCAGGTGACGAACGTCTTCATCTCCACAACTGTCCTCGCAACTCAATTCTTCGTCGGAGATCATTATTATATAAGCTCAAATATTTCAGCAATCTAAATAAAAATTAAAACATTGATATAATAATATCAATGTATTCATTTATTCATCATCGTTTCAATAAGAGCACGCTGCACTTTTTAACAATTTCAATCGGATCACAGACGAAACAAAACAGGCACTACTTCAAGCAGACGATCGAGATTCAAAAGAAAAAAAAACATTTATTCATCAAAAATATTAAAAAATTTGTAAATAAAAACCCCAACCGGTATTGTATGACAGCAGATAAATTTTCATTTCATGGAAGATGCGTGGGAGTGAAGACAGCTGTTTGGCTCCAGTAAAAATTAAATATACTTCTTTTAAGTAACGTACAGCAGCAGCAAAGCAAGAAAAATTTATACAAACTGCACAATCGTATTATTTAATACACTCAAACGGTTTCTATCCTGCGTAGTTAGTCTGCACTACGCAAAAAATTTAATAATAAATAACTTTAATCAATAACAGAGATGTGCGCGAGCTACATATGATTTCTGTTTTCATTTGATGCTTTTGTTTTCATTTATTTTAAAGAATAAAATAAATTATTAACATGTTTAAATGC
The DNA here is from genome assembly GCA_963978895.1 of Erpobdella octoculata. Lineage (NCBI taxonomy): Eukaryota > Metazoa > Annelida > Clitellata > Hirudinida > Erpobdellidae > Erpobdella > Erpobdella octoculata. The sequence continues at coordinate 24,502,562 of OZ022247.1, read as the reverse complement.
AAATTATAACTAAATATAAAATTGTATTTTGCAGCAGATACTTAGTAAAAAATTAATCAATAACAAATGATCTGGACTGGGTTTTTCCATGCTTAATCGACATTTTCAATCCCTATTATTGAACAGGACATTATTCTGACCAGTCAGCTTAGCTACACTACGATATCTTGAATGTTTTGATTTGATTGCAGCTTGTTAGATTTATCTTCATAGTAGTACTTTCACATCATATAATGAATTTTTTTCTCTAGATTCCAGTACTTTCAAAAACACAACAACCTTAAAGATTTCTGATTTATGCATAAAATGGCAAAAAAAACAAAATATCTGCAGAAAATGAATTGCGTTGGTAAACAACTTTTTTCTTATTATAATATAACTTACATTTTTTTAGAAAAATGAAAAATAAATTTAGTAATAGGTACCTAAGAGATAACTTGACTCTAAACTGACTAGGTAGGTACTATCTGCAAAGGCATCATTTGGGGAGCAGAGAGGCGCTTGCCCCCAACGATTTTTGAGAAAAAAATTGTCTGTGGCAGAAAAGAAATCAGTTATTTTTGAAGGGATTATTGCAAAAGAAATTTTTGTAAAAAAATTTTCCCCTTCCCCAAGGCTACCATTTACCATTTGCTTATGTCCCAGTCAGTTTCTCTTGCTTTCTTTTCCCCAGTACTGACACCCCCCCCCCCGTTTTATCCCCGTATATAAATACTGGCTTCTCTTTTCACTCTCCGAATCCAAACATCTTAAGTAAACGTTTCTACTTTTATGGTCGTCCAGATCAGCCATCAACTTTTACTACCTTTTCTAAATCATTCTGTTTGACGTTGTGATCTTTTTATCGCCAAGAGCTGAACGAAATAATAAAAATAAAACCAACAATAACAACTAACACCGCTTATCTAAGTTTTTTTTTTACTACCACACATATTGCAGTATTGCAGTGGTAGTCATGGAAAATCTAAAGTGCTTTGCATAGCCCTCCACGCCCGCCACCTATAAATCCACTGATCAATCAATCAATCAATCATTCAATCAATCAAAATAAACTTATATAGCTACAACCTAACAACAATCAGAGCGTTTTAGATATATCACTTCAAAGCCTCATTTTTAAGATTATTTAAGAACACTACAAAGACCATTCCTACTATCACAATCAGTTCCACCATTTCTACCATGCTAACCAGCGCACCGCAACTTCTACCACCTTTTCATGGTCGTCACACCAGGTGTTTTAAGACTGCATTCTACCACCTTTACCACCCTTTCTTGTTATATGAAAACAAACAACTACAGCAAGTGAACTAAATAAATGGCGGGAAGAGCAGCGATATTACAGAGAGATCGCAACCATAGATATTAGATAGGATCTATGATCGCAACTCTCGTTGTTATTGACGACGAAAACAACTTGAGCGCTTTTCTCGGAAGCGAACTGAAATGAATAAGCCACCGGGCCGAAGTGGATGAATGCAAATCAAAATCAAAATTGGAATTTATTTATTTATTTATTTATTTCTAGAATTTGTTTAGTGGTGTGGTTAGCGTGGTTAAAGATCACCATTGTCTCGTTTATTACTTGAAATAATAAGAAGGTCTTCCTGTTCTGTTCTGCATTTCACATTTCATTGATAGATTGATGTGATACTATCAATAAGACTACCAATTAAAGGTACTGGTAGGCATTATAGATATCCCCACGATATCTTGTATCTGATGTCTCAACGCATGCTATGTTCCAATGCATTCTTAAATTTACCAACAATGTATTAGTTCTACCTACTTATTTACTTTTCAAACATTCTAAGGTCCCAGTTTTATTCTTATTATTACTATTTATCTCGGTTTACTTTTCACCAAAAATCTTCGCACTTTTTTAACCTTCTTAACTGAAGAAGAAATTCAAGAGATGCCTGGAGGTAGAGGTTCAAATGGAATTTTTTCCTCAGCAGGTATCGGAGAATCGGTCTGCCAACCGTTTGAGAAAACAATTATGCTCTAATTCTTTTCCAATGTGTGTTTCCTCCATCTCCACACGAGAATACAAGCTGGTTTCCACCAAACAAAATCCCGAACCATCCAGAGCAAGACACCTCCATCATTAAAAACATCATTTTGTATTCCTCGGCACGTGTGTATAGTGTAGTGTATGTATAATGTATATGTATGCATATGTATATCACATACCCCTGTTAGATCACTAAGTCTCTTGTTTTATCATAACATCTTAAACAAAACGCTAAAAAAACAAGTAAACAAATGAAAGAAAAGGATGTAAATGAACCATAGGGCATATAAACCAGAGGGCATATACACATTCACATATATGCACATACATACATACATACATACATACATACATACATATATATATTATTTTTTTATAATAGTTTATAGTCCTTTACACCAAGTGTTTTAAGACTGAAATAGCTGTGCAGGAAGCACTTAAGTACTTCCTGTCGTAGATCATATTTGATCTTTTCAACTGTCCCTCCTCCTTTATCCAGGATGTAAATGAACCAGTGATGGTTTTTAACTACTTTAAAAGTAGTTAACTACTTTATTTAACTACTCACAAAAAAAGTAGTTAGTAACTATTTCCTAACTACTTTTAAAAGCAGTAGTTATTAACTACCTACTTAACTACTGCCTAGTAGTTAACTACTTTTTAACATTAAAATTTTAAACAAATGTAATTTCCAATAACAAAATATAATTATTTACATTTTTATTTACACAATCATTTACAAAATGATACTATCAAAAGCATTTACAGAATATCTAAGATGATCTCTTAAAAAAATCATCATATCAATATGGTTATCAGACAATTTACTTCGTCTGTCAGATAAAATTTGTCCTGCTACACTAAAAAGTCTTTCAACTGCTGCTGAACTTGGCAATGTTGAATTGAGCTTTATAAATGCTGCACAAACATCTGGATAATGGAAGAGACTTTGGATGTTCTTGGACGGGTTTGATAAATAATCATTAAGCTGTTCAGCCATTACATTGTCAAAGGAGTTTGGTATGGTATCCATATAGTCGTACCAATCGTCATTTTGACTGCACTGATCATTGTCAACAGAGGTGATTGTTTTTGAGGTAGAGCTTCTAGATTTACAACCTGCAAAGATATTTATAAAAACAATAATTAATAAACAATAATTAAACAATAATGCTGTGTATTGTTAATTGTTAACCAAAAAAAAACCTTTTAACATTTGCAATTAAATACAAGTTAAATAAACCTGATTTTTCAAGCTCTTGATTCATCTCTTTTATGTAAGCCAATAATTTTTCTTTAATCAAATATTTTTTTTGCTCATCGGACAAAAAATTCAATTTGAATTGGGGAATTATCGCTGTTGCTAGCAGATACTCTTCATTTCCTAAAACAGGACCAAATCGTTTCTCTATACCCCGAGATAGTGCTTGTATAAGAGGTTTGATGGTTTTTTCTGAACAGGAATGTAATTTTTTTTGTATTCCAATGATGGTCGGAATTATGTGGCCAATATATGACTTCTCGCTTTGGAAGATATCCATTGCAGTGACTATTGGTTTCATAATCTGAAGAAATGATTTCGTTCGTTATACTCATACTTGAAAATTTAAATATAAATAGCAAAAATTAACCATAAGTCTTATTCTAAGCTTAGTATAGTTAGGTTTAACAAATGCTAAAATTAAAATATGATGGTGGGCGCACACAGTTGGCAAAAATAAGCTAACAAACCTTACCAAAAGTAAAACACCAAGTAAATTAAACATGTGTAGCATAAAAATAAAAGTTTAAATGATACACGATAAAATTATCTAAAAATACTTAAATGCATTAAACTTTCATAATAAAACGATAACTAATATAAACTCACTTTTACATGTTTAAGAAAGTTGAATGAATTGGTAACATTTCCAGAAATTCATTTTATGACATGTATCGCATAATGCCGTAAAAATTTTTTCATCGTCCTTAAAAACTACTTCACTAAAACATTCTTTAATTATTTTGCTATTCATTGTAATAGATCGCAACACACTCGTCACCTAATCGAAAATCGAACCTAACCAAAAATAATAACAAACTTAAACAAACAACGAAGCGGAGAATGAAAAGGAAGAAACAAAGCCAATAAGATAGTGATGTACCAGTACATAAATTGAAAAACACAGATGTCGTAATTGTTTTAAAAAAATTAATAAAAAAAATTAAAGTAGTTAAAAAAATAGTTAACTACTGTAGTTAATAACTATCTCAAAAATAGTTAACTACTAGTTGATAACTAGTCTCACAAAAAGTAGTTATTAACTATTCCTTAACTACTTTAGAGTAGTTAATAACTAGTAGTTAACTATTTATAGTTAGTAACTACCCATCACTGAAATGAACTATACGGCATATAAACCAGAGGGCATATACACATTCACATATATGCACATACATACATACATACATACATACATACATACATACATACATACATACATACATACATACATACATACATACATACATACATACATACATACATACATACATACATACATACATACATACATACATACATACATACATACATACATACATACATACATACATACATACATACATACATACATACATACATACATACATACATACATACATACATACATACATACATACATACATACATACATACATACATACATACACGGAAACCAAATGTATAAACAAGTTTTTAGCGGTTTTTAGTATCGTGCCTCAGGGTTTTCTCTGTACGAGCGTATTTAACTGCAAAATGACGACTTTTTAAAAAACCGACTAATAAACAAGAGATCCTCTAGCCCTAACAAACCTGGAATTAAAAAAAAGGTGAAAACCAGTAAATAAGATCGAATTATGATATGAGACCGGAAATACCTTAAAGTTTTCTATCTACTACGGTTTCATTTTTTCAACACCTGGTGCAAAAGACATTGAATAAAAAATAAAATATTTCAAATTCTAAGCTGTGTACACTCGCGCCTATCCATACTCATGTATAAATATATATATATACGTACAAATTCCTATGCATATGAATTCGCTATAGTTCTTGATTTCTGTTTCATGCTAAGAATTCATAGCATCTTGTCTTTTACTTACTTCTACAATAACACTTCTATTTTCAGTGCAATGGCGTGACCAAGATAGGATTAATAGGGGCTTCGGCTCCTTTTTCAAATGAAAACTTTAAAATTATAACCTATTATTTATTTTTTTAATCAATCAAAACTTCCACACATAAGAAAAAAAACCGCTACAGTGTATTTATTATTTTTATCCCTAATAATTTACACCGAATACTGTCTTGTAATCTAATAAATAATTTGCACATCAAGATTAATACGTAGGAGTTCTAAGAAAGCAATCTGAAATACGTAAAAAACTAATAAGTTACTATATATCAAGTACTACTTTTGATCAATGTGCTTGCTTACTAAGCACCACAGAGACTTAAGCAGTTATTTGCCAAGTGCAAATCAGTAGAGAAGTTCAAATAGATGAAGCGCTACGTTCATTAAGTAGCAGTTAAATAACAATAAGTTCAAGAATGCACGGAATACCTTCCCAATCAAGGTATCCTTTGCAGGTACTAATAATAATAATAATTAAAGAGATCAAATTGAAGTTTCTTTCATTCTTTCTTCTACCCTACCCTATGCTTTCAAAGTGCCTGGTCAAAATTCTTTTCCCTCGATTAAAAAAGAAACCCAGTATAGATCCCTTCAGACAGCGGGTCAAACCCATCATCGATCGTGTAGGCACATATGTGAGTGAGGGAGAATAATACTGCTATTGCCAGCCACCCAATCATCGAGGAGTTATGCAACAAAACCTCGCCAGACGAAGGATGCCATCAGAATGATTGAGAAAAAAAAACGTTGAAAGAGAAAATGGAGAGAAAAGGATATGGAAAGGGAAAGAAAAAACGATGAAAAATTATAAAAAAAGAAAAAGAAAAAGGGAGAGAGCGACGGAAAGAGAGAAAATAAAAAAAGAGAGATAGGGAGGAAAAGAGAGAAGAAAAATTGGTGGAAAACTCTTAGATATATGATTTTCTGATCAGAGAGCTTCTATAGCGCACGCAGGCACAGCTGAGAATTGCTGATTCTATTAAGCTTACCTACCGATACAGAAACACACACAGCAGCCCAGCTGATATGAAAAACTACGAAGGCTGCCGGAGAAGATTTTGCACCAGCGGACTACCTACCGTTGGAAAACTTTTTCTACTAATTTAAACAGAGACAGCTGCTTGAGTTACTTTTTTTTAAACTTAATAAAATAATTTAAACGTTTTAAACTCGAAGCAAACGCATGCAGAAATCCGCAGCTTCCAATTATACTCCAAGCTCTGTCTCAGTTAAAAAGCGTTTATCTTTAAACATACAACGTGTTGTAGTTTCACAGATAAACTGTTATCCTATCATTAAATCAAATTAAATTAAATTAAAAATTTGAACTTGTTTACCGACCAAATGTTGTTTTCGTAAAACTCGATGTTAAATAAATTCTCCTTTTGTTTTCCAGTAATTAAATTAAAACTAATAAATTTTTAGATCAATTCATTTTAACAAATGAAACCAAATAAAAATATTGTCAGCGCAGGATTAAATTTAAGAACTAATTTCGTACGAACCTTCTAATCATTTTACACACTAAAACTCAATTCTATTCTTTACATCCCAGTGGCGGATTTAAGGCAGGCCCCCCGTGGCAGGCCCCCCCGTGGCTCGTCCCCCCGTCCCGCCCTCTAATATTTTTTTATGTTTATATACACTACGTCTGACTACGTGGGTATCTTGATATAGCTTCATGCATCTTTTCTACTGCCATGTAACAATTGTTCGTATAAGCGGCAAGGTTGGATAAGGCATTTTTTCCGAAAAATCTAAAATTTAGCACAGAGTTATCAGAGGTTTTCCCAATTAGTAGTTCATACCCCTTGTGCTAGGGTTTTGGCGCCCGGGGACAAATGCGCTCCTAGAAATTCTCATCTGTAAACGTTTCAGCTAAAATATCTGATATCGGGATTATTGTTAGTTTATTTCGATTTCTTGTTGAAATATTTCCTAGGCATTTATTTGCCACAGCTCCTCTCGAAAACCAACCCGTGATAAACAAAAAGCGATGATGAATTGCCAGCTCGATTGTGCAAGAAGAAGGTTTTCAAGAAGAAGGTTTTCAAGAAAAAGGTTTTCAAGAAACTCAACAAATATTTTTTTTCTATTGTTTTTCAAGATAATAAATGGGGTTTGTACAAAATACTTTTTGAATGGAAAACCACGCAAATAAATTTCAACACAAATGATTCTGAAAATTTATTCTAGAATTTCATAGAAAGCTGTCGTTGTTGTAAAAAGAGACAAAATAACTTAACAAGAGAAAGAAATTAAGAGAGTAGGACAGAGAAAGGGAGAGAGAGAGAGAGAGAGAGAGAGAGAGAGAGAGAGTATGGGTTTATTTTATTATCTCCTCTTACATATTCCACTAAAACTGGCGCTAGTCGTTACATTATGCGGAGCTAAATATATACTGAGAGAGCGAGCGACCTATGAAGACCTTTGAAGCTCTCGCTTTGCTCTCTCGCTTTGCTCTCTCATTTTCTACTTTTTTCCCTCTTCGGGAAATTGCTTGGCGGTTCGTCTGCTCTGTAAGAAAGGCTTTCCCGGCCTGTGAAGAATGCTTAAAATAGAAAGCGCCGAGAAGAGAGAGAGAAAGAGGGGGAGAGAGAGGGAGAGAAAGGGAGAGAGAGAGAGAGAGAGAGAGGGAGAGATAGGGAGAGAGAGAGAGAGAGAGAGAGAGAGAGAGAGAGAGAAAGAAGAAAGAGAGAGAGAAAGAAGAAAGAGATACGGCAGGAAAAAGGTATTATACGGGAATACGCGGAGAGTAAAATGATAAAAAAATTATAGAAAAAAATGATGCACGTTATATATTGGTTGACTAAATAAAAATAAATATGTAAGATAGAAAAGACAAAAAATGGAGTGAGAGGGAGGAGGAGAGAAAGATACGGCTTTCATTGAGCAGCTGTTCCGCTCTCAGCTATCTCGTAAATCTGAGACGAGAGAGGAAGAAACGACAACGAGTAATTTATTCCACTTACGAAACGTCTAAATATTAAAGCATCTTCAGAATTCCACCACGGGCCAGCCAGCAGCCGGCTGAAAAAGTTTCTAAGCGACCTCCAAACTTTTATGAATCTCGTGCTATTAGAAGTTTTAGAAATCGAAGATGAGAAAAAAAATCTTAATAACTCTTTGTAATGTTAGTTGAGGAAGAATTACATTTAATTTAAAGGTAAATGCAAAGAGTTTAATGGTATTTCATGGTCAGTAAACATTACAGAGAACGTTTAATAGTTGTTTTCAGCTTTGATCTCTAATATTATTCTAGTAGCAAGCACGACGATTTATTCTACATAAACATTGAAATCATTCAGTTATTTTGAAAACGGAAATACATAATTTCTACACTAAGCTTTTTTAAAATACTCGATACCAAAGATCGCTTATGCATTTCTTCTCTAAAGAAAATCCCAAAAAGTTCTACAGCTGGATTCGTTCACAAAAAATGTCGACTTTCTCAGCCGCCGGTAATTTTTCTAGGTTTAAAATAATAAAATTAAATATAGCACAAAATAGAAAAATCTACCTGGCAAATGGCAAGGTAAGTAAATCAAGAAACAGCGTGCATGGTACTTTGCCACACATGAAGTGTTCTTGTGGTAGCGAGATAATAGGTAGGAGGTAGGAAGATAGGAGGTATCTTGGTGTAAATCTGTGTTCGAGGAAATTAAAATCTAAGATGATGATGATGATGGTGGTGGTGGTAATGATGGTTGTAGGAACATTCCTTATTGCAAAATAACTCTACATTTCTGACTGAATACCGCATTAACGAGAAGGACATTTCATATAAGAAATAGGAACAAATTATAATTATTAAAAATGAAAAAATATGATTTTAAAATAAATCAGAAAGAAATATATTTATTGGACACATAAGAAGAATGAGACTGGTTAAGTCTACAAATCATTTCACGCGTGAAAAGTGGATTTCTTTTACGGCTGGAGGGAGAGATGGGCGATGGAATGCTACCAGGATAATATTTAAAAAAGAAAGCGCTATAAAATTTGAAGTATTTTCAAGCGGTTAGAGTCACTTGAATAAAATAAAATCAATTGTAATTTAATTGCTTCTCCGAATCTGTAAAAACTTGAATTTTATATAAAAAAAAATTGCTCTTGATTCTTTCTTCTTTTTTGTTTTTGTTGCTATAATATTAAAGTCATAATAAAATAGAAACTAATGGAAAAAGACTACGAAAAAAATAAAGTAAGAGAGAATGCAAGGAGATAGCTAATACGCACTGATACGCACCTGTGGCATGGCAAGCAGGTACCTAAGTAGTACCTACTCGCTTACGGGAAACTTGACACTCGTCGCCAAGAAGCGAGTGAAGTGAAGTGCGATTGTCGGTGACAGTCGGAAGAAGTCCTTGCTGATGTTGAATATGTTGCTGGAAACAAGGAGGATGGAAAGAAAGAAAGAAATAAAGAAATAGAGAGAGAGAGAGAGAGAGAGAAATATGAGGCAGATGTCAAGATAAGTTACGTTAAAGCAGACACACAAGCGGACATACACACACACACGCAAACATATACACGAATTATGGAATGTTACAAGTTTACAAGTGCTGGAAAATAATGCTTTACAATTACAACGCCTATTCTTCTTCTTCTTCTTCTTCTTCTTCTTCTTCTTCTTCTTCTTCTTCTTCTTCTTCTTCTTCTTCTTCTTCTTCTTCTTCTTCTTCTTCTTCTTCTTCTTCTTCTTCTTCTTCTTCTTCTTCTTCTTCTTCTTCTTCTTCTTCTTCTTCTTCTTCTTCTTCTTCTTCTTCTTCTTCTTCTTCTTCTTCTTCTTCTTCTTCTTCTTCTTCTTCTTCTTCTTCTTCTTCTTCTTCTTCTTCTTCTTCTTCTTCTTCTTCTTCTTCTTCTTCTTCTTCTTCTTCTTCTTCTTCTTCTTCTTCTTCTTCTTCTTCTTCTTCTTCTTCTTCTTCTTCTTCTTCTTCTTCTTCTTCTTCTTCTTCTTCTTCTTCTTCTTCTTCTTCTTCTTCTTCTTCTTCTTCTTCTTCTTCTTCTTCTTCTTCTTCTTCTTCTTCTTCGTCTGTGACCTTCCAAGGTACGAATTTAAAAGCAGCAAAACAAAGACATCAGAAGGAGTTAATCCATCCAAATAAAATATAACAAATATTCCATCATCTTACGAAACCTTATTTATTTTTAAATATGTTATTTATTTATTAATTAATTAAAATTTCAAATAAAATAATATAATATAAAATAAATTGTAACCTCATTTGTTTTTAAATATATTATTTATTTATTTATTAAAATTTCAAATAAAAATAATATAAAATAAAATAAATTGTAATTGTTTTTCATTTCTTCAAACTTGTTTCGCAAGTTTGTATATAGATATTTTTCTTTACGCTTCATAATTGTTATTAAAACAAAATCTTCTCCCGAACGGACGAAGGAATAACAAAAACTTATTTTCCAGTCTGCATGCAGTGTGAGAATAGTTTCATTGCATACTTCTCTCGTAGGGGGTGCCAAGCACGGAAAGAACCCCACCCCATTCCACCCCCCACTCCGTCGATCCATATCGGACCCGACTCAAATCGAAAACATTTTTTTCTATTAAGTTATCCAGACATAACACATATATTCCAGTGAGTGCATATGTATGTGGTGTGATTTAAATATATTTATGTGTGTGTGTATGAAACATTTGCTGAGTATATATTATTTTATTTTATGGTTTGCTTATCTGTCTAAATGTGCAATAAAACACGTATGCATATTGAATGAATGATTTATTTATTTATCGAGTGTGGCAGCGGGACTTGTAAACACCTGGGCATCATCGGTAACAATCTCTGACTTTTACGAGAATCTATGATTTGGAAATTTCAAGTTAATTCCTAGACACCGGATATTAAAGAATTGCATAAAATAGATACTAAACATATTGAGAATCGGTTATTAGACATATACATAATACTATTCCATATTACAAAACAATACAAGTAGAATAGTTATAAATTAAATTAAATTATTAAAATAAAGCGCTATACAATTAAAGATAAAATGTGTATAGTTATATGACTATTAAACAGGTATGAACTATTATGAATGAACCTTTGAGTGGAATTCTGATGAAAACGAAAATAATTTTAGATTTTTAGATCTTTCATTAGTGGAAAAGTAATTCAAAAGTGAA